>JAFVLL020043876.1:0-78220 GCA_021397915.2 Tor tambroides
GTTCAGTTCAAAAGCTAGCATCTCTGATGGTATGGGGGTGCATAAGTGCATACGGTATGGGCAGCTTGCATGTTTTGGAAGGCACTATGAATGCTTAAAGGTATATAAAGGTTTTAGAGCAACATATGCTCCCCTCCAGATGATGTCTTTCAGGGAAGGCCTTGTGTATTTCAGCAGGACAATGCAAAACCACATACTGCAGCTATTACAACAGCATGGCTTCGTAGTTGAAGAGTCCTGGTGCTGAACTGGCCTGCCTGCAGTCCAGATCTTTCATCTATAGAGAACATTTGGCGCATCATTAAACGAAAAATACGTCAAATACGACCACGAACTCTTCAGCAGCCGGAAACCTATATCAGGCAAGAATGGGACCAAATTCCAGCACCACAACTCCAGAAACTCATAACATCGATGCCTAGACGTCTTCAAACTGTTTTGAAAAGAAGAGGAGATGCTACACCATGGTAAACATGCCCCCGTCCCAACCATTTTGAGACCTGCAGCAGGCATCAAATTTGAAAAGAGCTCATTTTGTGCATAAAATTGTAAAAATTTCTCAGTTTAAACATTTGTTATGTTATCTATGTTCTATTGTGAATAAAATATTGGCTCATGTGATTTGAAAGTCTTTTAGTTTTCATTTTATTCAAATGTGTCCCAACATTTCCGGAATTCGGGTTGTATATGTCTATGTATTTCCTGATTCGACATACATAGTCAAAGCTGGAAGTATTGACTTTTAAATAAAGTGTGTACAGCTCTACAGTGAACCACTGAACTTCATGGGCCTAACAATACATGAGAATATAACATAGCAGTAACCTCCCACTGTTGCTTCAGGAGGTATTTTTCCCATTCATGTTCCTTATTGTACTTTTAGAATCATATATTTTATGATTCATCCCTTGAATCATTATGAACTATTGATTACAAGTATTTTAAAAGTTTATTCATCCACAAATGTTTGGCTCAATAAGATTAAAAAAAGGAAAATAATACTTTAATTCAGCAAAGTAAACACTGATAGTAAAGACATTTGTAATGTTACAAAAAGTTTATATTTCTGCTCTTTTGAACTTTCTGTTCCTCAAATAATCCTGAAAAAAGTGTCTAAGAGCTTATACAATAATATTAAGCAACACAAATGTTTTCAGCATTGATGTTAATAAGAAATGTTTCTTGAGCACCAAATCAGCATATTAGAATAATTTCTAAAGGATCATGTGACACTGAAGACTGGAGTAGTGACTGCTGAAAATTCAGTAGATTTTAAATTGTATGAAAATAGAAACATTATTCTAAATTAAGAACAACTTACACCTATTAATTTAGTGTATCAAATAACTGTAGCCTTAGTGAACATAAGCGACTTCTTTCAAAAATATTTAATAATGTTATTTACATTATTCAAACTTTTGAACAGTGTATATAAATACCTTAATAGTGTAAGAGAAGATTGCATCATTTTCTTTCCATTTCATTTTAAATTAATGTTGTTGTATTCATAATAATTAAGTTATATTCACATTGACTTGCAGTAGTACTGACTTCTGGAGAAGCAAATGTGCTCTTTTTCTGCTAAAAAATTTCTGAAGAACGACTGTAGATTAAATTGGTGATTCAGACAAGTGTGGTTTGGAGATTTTTTTTTTACACAGACTGCTAAACTACAGTTGCTATGGTTGGGAAACACTCTAACAAACAGAATGAAATGTTACTTATATGTTCCTCTGACACACTCACACAAAGTTCATGTTATGCTCACAGTTACTGTCATTGGGCCACACTGTCGAACAGGATGTATGCTCGTGACACACACGTCTGTATAACTGTCAGCAAAATGTGTGTTTTCTAGGGCAGCTAGAGCAAATAATTATTTACTTTTTCTGTAATAACAAATCTCGATCTGTTAGCTAACTTGTATGTGCTTTTCTTTTTCAGGGCCATACATTGGTGCACACTGACACTAAGGGATTCAGACTAAAAAAATAGTCAGATTTTGCCATTACTCAATTTAACAACAGCAGAGGAGGAGGGGTGAAAAATTGGACCTCCCAATTACTCTCCTCCAATGTCCCAGAGACACTATGACTGTTATCGGGGCACCAAACTGCTGAGTGAAAACCCCTGAAACAGCCTTCCGACTTACTCTTACCCAGACATGAAGGAGGTGAGGCTGTGGACAGCCAGTGACGTCTCTGATTGGCTGACCGACGAAGGCTTGCAGGAGTACACGGATGCATTGCGGAGCATGGATGGCCCTGCCCTCTTGAAACTCTCTGAGGAAGACTTTAAGGCCTCGCCTTTGTCCCTGGTCACAGGGGACAGTGGTCGACAGCTTTTGGAACGCATAGAGACTTTGCGCTTCACCAGCCACATGAAGGCACACAAGAACAACAACCATGAAAACAGGCACCACGTCAACGGTCACGCCGGCATCGCTCTTGCCAACGGCAGTGTGAGCAATGGCAAGGTCCACAACGGCATTCCAAAGAATGGCTTGCACTCGGAGCCGGTTCGCATCTTGATTCCGCCGCTGCCTGAGCAGGAGCGCACGCCGTATCCCACAGAGTGGTTCAAAACAGGTGTGGCCTTCCTTTACGCTCTGTTCTGCTTCCTCACCACAACAGTTGTGATCTCAGTGGTGCACGAACGTGTCCCACCCAAGGAAGATTCTCCGCCCTTGCCGGATAAATTCTTTGATCTGTTTGATCGTGTGGAGTGGGCGTTTTCCATCTGTGAAATCAACGGCATGCTGCTTGTGGGACTGTGGTTTACGCAGTGGCTTCTGCTTAAACACAGGTCAGTTCCTTAATCATTTTTTGAATGCTTTTAATCTATGAACTCTCCTAGTTTCTGTACATTAAAGGGATAGTTTACCCCAAAATTTTGTCATTTACTCACCCTCATGTCGTTCCAAACCTGTATGATTTTCTTTCTCATGTTGAGCATAAAAGAAGATATTTTGAAGAATGCTGATAATCAAATAGTTGATGGTCCTTATTGACTTCCATAGTATTTCTTTCCCTACCAACAGCTCTTTGGTTCTTTAAAATTCTTCAAAATATCTTCTTTTGTGTTCAACATAAGAAAGAAACTTGTACAGTTTTTGAACGACATGAGTGTGAGTAAATGATGGCAAAATTTTAATTTTTGGGTGAACTATTCCTTTAAAAAAGAAATTACAATAATTATAATTGTTGATTAAAGATCTTACTTTACTTTTCCAGCTGTTGTTATTTATTGGATATTAAATAAAGATAAGAATATTTAATTATTACAATTTCTACCCAATAAATTATTTTATATAAGATATATATTATAAAATATTATATATATTAAAATATTTTAGAAAAAAATATAATGCTACTACTACTACTACTACTACTAATATATTTATATATCTGGCTATATACACACACACACACACACACACACACACAGCATATACATATATTATATATATATATATATATATATATATACATACATATATGTATATGTGTGTGTATATAGAGATATATGTATGTTATTTTTAGTCATCTTGAGCTCCTCTTTGGCAGTTTGCTAAGGCCCTCTAGTGGGCCCCGGCCCCCAGGTTGAGAACCACTGCATTATCCACCAACTAAAGCACATTCCTTGTTAAATTTATTTCATGACGTAATCTCCTAAACAGCTGAATCACAACTTAAATCATCTCCTGACTCGTGACTCATAAACAGTCCAGAATGCTTTCTTTAGCATTACGATCCACAAACTACGATCCACAAACTATGATATCCTATGATCTGGCTATTTTTTGACTGATTTCTCTCCGTTTGCAGGTCCATAATCGGTCGCCGGTTCTTTTTTATTGTGGGAACTCTGTATTTGTACAGATGCGTGACCATGTACGTTACGACATTACCTGTACCAGGCATGCACTTCAAGTGCTCCCCAAAGGTAACTGTTTAAGGACGAGAATACTTGTAGCTTGTTACTGAAACTAGACCTTTATGCAGGTTAATGTTGGTCTAGAATAGACATACTACTTGAAGCGAATAGTGCTAAATACAGGTTTAAACAGGGTCAAGTGCTCAAACCACATTTGGTGGTAGATGAAAACACGTGACATCAGAAAATCTTGAACTCTGCCATAGTTTCAGATATCGTTTTTGCTTCTAAATATGAATGTGCACAACTGATGTTTAAGAGCTACAGCAGAAATGATCTGTGACTAATGAAATATACTTCTCATCTTCTCTTCACACAAAGCTTGTAACAGTTGCTGAAGCATTTAAGCAGTGTACACCACATTTATGTTTTGTAAATAAAGGCTGGTTTTTTGGTGACTATGTGATTTCTGGTTTCATAGCGTAAGAGAATTTGCATTAACCATACTCTAGAAAAGGCAGTGAAGGCAGAATATTTATCCGACATGAAAAAATGCTATAGTAATTTATAGTAAATACTGTAGTAATTCTGAACCATACTATAGTAAAGTACTTGAATTAATTTGTTGTGGTAATTCTATAGTTGCTGTGGTAATATAACAACGATAGTAATATAAACAAATTACTTTACCCAATACTGTACAAGTACAACTGTACAACTATAGGGTATATTATCTACAAATTAGGGTATATTAAGTTGTATAGGGTATATTATCTACAACTAGTTTTCTACAACTATAGGGTATATTATACTACAATACACTACAGTTTACTATAGTAAAAACTAAAGTATACTACAGTATTTATTACAGTTTATCAGTTCACTATAGTTAATACAACAGTATGCTGTAGCATTCATTAACAAAGTGTAAATATTGTAATGTATGCAGTATAATACACTTTACTATAGTATGGTTCAAAAACACTATAGTATTTACTATAAATTACTATAGTATTTTTTTCATGTGGGATTCCTTTGAGTCAAATTTTATGAGAGAGGATAAAGTAATAAAGATACTGCAATGAAGAAATGAAAATAACTTGTCTATCTTTAAATGTTTTTATGCTTGTGTGTCTTCCAGCTCTTCGGTGACTGGGAGGCACAGTCACGGCGGGTAATGAAAATGATGGCCGGTGGTGGCCTGTCAATCACTGGCTCTCACTCTTTGTGTGGAGATTATTTGTACAGTGGACACACAGTGATGCTGACACTAACATACCTCTTTATTAAAGAGTGTGAGTACACATATTTATGAACAATCATGTCGAAATATGCTTTAAAAATGTGATTTTTAGCCTCTGTATGTTGTTGTGATTGGCTATATCACCATCTAGTGGATATGATGGGCAATAATTCAAACATTAAAACGTGTTATACAATTCCCTAAAATACTTAAAACCATTGATAACATTTGTGAGTTTGGTATGTCTGCCTGCACTTTGAAACTTTTATACAGATTTTTTTTTTTTTTTACAGATTCTCCACGGAGGTTCTGGTGGTATCACTGGATCTGCTGGTGCCTGAGTGCCATCGGTATCTTCTGCATCCTGTTGGCTCATGATCACTACACCATCGACGTGGTGGTGGCCTACTTCATGACCACACGCCTCTTCTGGTGGTACCATACAATGGCCAATCAGCAGGTACATTTGTAGATTAAAACTAGGAAATCTTTGCTTATTTACTGGATTTATGCTTCTTGTGCTTACTTAATAATTCATACAAGATTTATTTGAAAAAAAATCATGCTGTAACTTAGGGGTGTGCGATATGACGATTTTTGATCGTGGACGATAAAAATGTCTCCACGATCCGCTTTTGAAGAAATATCGTAGTATCGTGCTAAAGCGCATATTCTGTCAGATGCAGTTCTGGCGCCGCCGTATCAATATACTGTACAACGCGACATACAGTCCCATCAATGTTAACTCAGCGGTAGAGTTACTCTCACGGGACGTTGCACTTATTCGCAGTCACAAAAGTACATTATTTGCAGGCGCTTTAAAGCCTTGCCGATTAAACATTTCATGCACATGCTGTTCTGACGTGCGCTTTTTCTGAGCACGTACACCCGAAGCACGCGCACTAAAACGCCTGTTAAACAGCGCCTGATTACTGAACTAAGTTATCTTTTGTGCTAATACTGTAAAAACACACAAGGTTTATTTGTAGACTCGGTTGGTTATGTCTAAAATGAAAGAAACAGCTGAGAGAAAACGGATGCGTGCCTGTAGCCTATATTAGATGCGTGCCGGTATTAAAGGGACAGTACTAAACATGCTGCCGACAGTCATTAAAGGGATAGTTCATCCTAAAATGTAATTTCTGTCATTATTAACTCACTCACATGTTGTCCCAAACCTTTATTAATTTCTGTCTTGTGCTGAACACAAAAGAAAAGGTTTTGAAGAATGTGGGTAACCAAACAGTTGCTACTCCACACTGAATTTGATAGTAGGAAAAAAATACTATGGAAGTTGCTGTGGACCAGCAGCTGTTTGGTTTTCCACATTCTTTAAAATAGCATTTATTTTCAGCAGAAGAAAGAAAATCATTCAGGTTTAAAACAACTTTTGAGTGAGTAAATGATGGTATAAAAATAAAACACTTTTTATTTTTGGGTGAATTATTCATTTAATGTTAACAAAACAACAAAACAAAAAGAGAAAAATCACTTACTACTCTTGAGTGAAAAAATTTAATACAGTTGCTTTAATAGGAATCAATATATAGAGTTTTATGTTTATATTTGTTCATTCAATTTCTTGAATGCTCCTGCTAAATACACCTATTGTACCTGAAAATAAAACACACTTTGTTTTATTTGTATATTATGTGTATTTGTAATGTGTATCTTTGTTCTCATTTTTTAATAACAAAGATAAAATAATAAAGATTTTTTTATCTTCGCCCACTTTGGCCTAAATATCCACCATTCTTTTTATATTTTGTTACCTTGGAAGGCTTTGTCTTTATAATAGGGAAATTAGTTTGGCTGTAATGCTCAAACAACTTGCAAAATAGAAAAACCAACATGACAAAGAATCGTGATAAAATCGTTAATCGTGATATTTATAAAAAAAATCGTGATATGATATTTTTCCCATATCGCCCACCCCTACTGTAACTGTGTCTCAAATATGATAGAGCAGGTATCAGGGGTATATTCATTGCAGTCTAAATTTGATTTTTATTTATGTACTAAATTAAATCAATTATAAATTAACAGTTTTGTAAGATATATTTAAAGTGATAATCAATATTTATATGCATTTCTTATATAACAGATATTCTTATAACAAATCAGTGGAATTCAGTAGAACTGCAATGAAAGACATTTTTGTTGTAATTAATCAATTTATTATTTATGTGTGTGTGTGTGTGTGTGTGTGTGTGATATATAAATTACTCTACACTTGCTCAAATGTTTCTTCAAACAATCCGATTCGGTTTTTCAATTTGAATTTCTTTGGTGCCATGATTATGTCTATATAAAATTACAATATATACAGTGCAATAATACATATATTATTATACGCATTATACAAAGAATTATACATAAATCAAGTAGTCACAAGAAAAAGAATATACAATATAACTAACAATTTTTTGTGCTAAGTAATTAAAAAAATAAGATTTAAAAATCAAGAACAGTATAATATATAAAGTATATAAAATGGACATTTATCAAGATATTATGAAGAAATAAATACGTTCTTATATATATATAGTATACAGTACATTGATGACCTTTTGATGGCCAGTAGTTGGTTTCTGAGGGTGTGCAGCTAAAAAAAAGTTTCGCTACAGTTGATGGGTAACTTGTCTTCACTCAGTAACATCTGCATTTGAACCATTAGATTTTTTGTCTATTAAGTCTCCTAACTTAATCTCCTCTGCTGTTCTATAGGCTCTAAAGGAAATTTCCACTGGCAACCTGTTCTCTCGTGTGTGGTGGTTTGGCCCATTCCAATACTTTGAGAGTAACGTCCGTGGCATTGTGCCTCGAAACTACCAGCTGCCGTTCTTGTTACGAACAATGACGAGCGCCCGGGTTAAGTACAGTAAGCTGGAATCCCGTGAGTCATGACCCATGGCTCCTGATTGGCTGGAGCTCTGTGAGACTCTAAAAGAGAAACTACTCTTCCCGTCAAGCCCTGCAAAACTGGTTGAGCACTGTGACTCATATACACAGATCATTTTGTAGTATTTGAAGCATTTCAATGTCCCTAGCAGGTATGTATATGTAGAGCAGAGCATCTAACAACTGGATTTGATTTGCTGCTCTTTCTAATAGTTAAAAATGGCCAGGCCTTGGTCAGTCTCGATGGACTTGGTCTGGCAGAATATGTCATTAAAGTTAATTTACCTGCCAAAACTGTATTGAATAAACTGGAGCCCTTATAGAAACAGATTTTCTTTTTAAAAAGCATCTTTTTGTAGTAATTTTATTAATTCTGGAGTAAGACTTTTTCTAAATATTCCGCAGGTTTATTTTCCAAAAAAGTGTCGTCCAAATAGAATATCTTTTTTAGATTTGTACCTTCCTGAAAGCTGGGACCCGTACAGCTTCAGTGTTTTCTAGTGCCTTTCTTCCATACACAGATATATATTTCAACATACAGTACATATACATGTAATATATATATATACACACACACACATCAGTACATTCACCTTGTAGACGCTTTAAACGTTTATATAATGTGTTAACCCGCAATGTTGTCTGTCTGAATGTCTAAATGTTTCGTTTGGCCTGTGAACATTCAGAGAGGCAGTGTTTTTATAGAAGCTTTGAATGTGGGAGGGCAGTTCTGCCTTTCACATTACAACAATCCTTCAAATCAAACCCTGAGCACACACACTTCCTAGTGTTTAAAATTGGATGATTGTGTTCAATTATTCATTACTGAAGATTTACTTTTTCTTTTCAGTATCATCCGTTGGTCTAGCAAACAGAATACCGATGAAATATAGGAGGGACTAGTTTTGACATTTTTCGATCAGGATATACTGTTCATTTGACAAAACACTGCTCAAACTTTGTCACGACTGAAGGGCTGTTCATACAGGACATGTTTTTGCTTTCAAAAAAGGTATAAACGTTTTAATAGTTTAACCGTTTTTAACATGCAAAACGCAGTGATTGTGGTCAGAGATGTCTGTGTGGGGTATGTTTACATAGCAAAACAACTAAAAGTGGTGCAGATGTGTGCCATCTTGTGTGACTGGCCTCAGCGTGTGTTTCCTTAACTCATTTAATGCACCAAAGTTTTTATCATGAGGTTAGATCAGTCTCTTACTGCAAAATAGTTTTCATAAAGAATCAAAGCTAGGCTTTGGAAACCATCCTAATATTAAGAAAAGTCAGAAGAGGTTTATTTATACAGACTGAATGTTTACAATATTACACTAATGATGTAAGTGTGTGTAGATGGTTCATCGCATGTTCATCTGTCAAAGTAAATTACCCTTATATGTGACCCTGGATCACAAAACCAGTCTTAAGTCGCAATAGCCAAAAATACATGGTATGGGTCAAAATGATTGATTTTTCTTTTATGCCAAAAATTATTAGGATATTAAGTAAAGATCATGTTCCATGAAGATATTTTGTAAATTTGCTACTGTAAATATATCAAAACTTAATTTTTGATTAGTAATATGCATTGCTAAGAAGTTCATTTGGACAACTTTAAAGGTGATTTTCTCAATATTTTGATTTTTTTGCACCCTCAGATTCCAGATTTTCAAATAGTTGCATCTCGGCCAAATATTGTCCTATCATAACAAACGACACATCAATGTGGAAAGCTTATATATTCAGCTTTCAGATGATGTATAAATCTCAATTTTGAAAAATTGACACTTATGACTGGTTTTGTGGTCCAGGGTCACATATGTGTAGTTTCAAACTATAAAAGTTTGGTAAAAGAAGGTATTCGAGGGCTGCTTCTTTAATGTGAAGTGTGTCTGCACAAAATGTGCTCCTGCTAGCCAAAGGGAATCATCAAGTCTCTTGCTAAATAGCCGGAAGTGTTGTAAATACTCTGGAGCAAGAATACAAATAGAAACTGGTGTTATTTGTGACAGGTAGACTGAATGACAGGCCTGTTAACCAACTGAATGAATCTCTGAAGTGTGAATGTACAATCAGTGACTGTACACAGTCTAGAACTGGAAGGATAATCAGAAGCACTTTAAAATGATGCCCAGGCACACACTTCTCCAACACACTGCACTTCAGTGACCTGACCGCTAATTAACCTGGAGGGCAAAAACACTGTTTTATTTAAGTAACAGCCTGATTGATGTTTTGTCTTTAAAATGAAACTGACAGTGGAATCAGACCTGTGAATGTGCGACATCTACCAATACGCAGCCGAAATGTTTAGTGTGGATATGGATGGCTGCTATATGCCACAGAATTATATTTGTTAATTTTTTTTTTTTTTTTTTGGAGACCATGGAAAAGTCATAAAAACCAGTGTTGGGTTATAGAAGATATTAAGTTCTAAATTATAAAGTGTTTTGTTTATATAACTGGGAAAACCAGATTGTTAAGCTGTTAATTAAGCTTTGTGTTACACTGCCAACTGATTGACTTGAGAAGTGAACAGTGTTGGCTTATGACTGTAAATGCATGTTGTTGTTTTGTTTCCTTTTCATTGTCAATCATAAATCCAGCATTGTCAAATTACTTTGTCTAATGTAAACCTGTGCTAAACAGTCTCTTAATGTGAGGCACGGAGTGGGGCAGATATTGAATAAAAAGTTTAATATTCTGTATTGTTGTCTAAATTTCCATTATTTTTTTTCCATTACTGTATTCCAAGAAGCAATTAGATGACTGCTGTTCTTCATCAGCTCTTACTGCCTGATAGTGACTTTAGATCTAGTCATAGCATCACTCATCCTGAGAGTATATCGAGTGGATGTTGACTATTCCTCAGTAGCAAGTATAGTGTTTTTTAAATATTCATGAAGTAAGCCGTAGTCAGACACATTTAATGATTCTTTATATTTTTATTTTTTATCATGTTTGTCAACTTGTTGTTTTGCTGCCAGATTTACCAACAGCTTGCGCTAGCACAAACCTCTTTTGTCAATAAAAAACTATCATCAGGATTTACTAAAGACACGCAATGAAAACGTGTGTAGACAGTTATTTTTTGGAGTTTCCCTGTTAGGTGCAAAATTGATGGGAGAGATTGAAATGAAACATGCATGGTGATTTAAGGTTTGTGCACTTGTAAATTTATTGGTATTTGTGCCATTAATGCCCCAAAGAAGCATGTCTTAACCCTTTACTTAAAAATGTTGTGCCTGTGTTGTTAGCAGATTCCATTCACCTGATTATCAATGGCTTTGTTTGTTTGTGACTCAACGCTAATTTGCCCTGTTTAGTAAATGTACGTGGCCCATATTATCTTTAAGTAAATTTGTATTGTCCCCATTTTGGGGTATTTAGAGCAATCTAGCCCTCTAATATACCTGTCACGAATCCGGTTCGTGATCTTCTGCCCACTCACCATCAGAGGTCGCTATTCCATCATATTGACTCTAACACCACACAGACAGTTACATATCACCCACGGACTGCATTTCCCATCATTCATTGCACTAAGTACACACAGCTGTCCCAATCATGCTCACACCTGAGAATTATCACACAATCACACACCCTACATAAACACTGGACTTCCTTTCACGGTTTGCCGAGTATTGTTCTGCGTTTTTCACTCTCCTAGTGTTAGCTGCATTACCGAGCCATTCTGTTTTTCCCTGTCTTAGTCTAGTTTAATCTTGTGTTCGCCTGTTGCCTGATTCTCGCCTGTGTTTCTTGGATTAACCCTTTGCCTTGCCGTTTGGATTCTGTTTGCTCCTGCCTGGACTATCACTCACGTTATCGGATTACCTGTCTTGTCAAGCCCTCCGGATATTGTTCGCCGATCGTAGACCCGCTTGTCCTTGGATTACTCTTCATCTTGCCTGTGTTTTACCTGTTTGCTGGTGTTTCGACCCTGCCTGTGTTTGTTGACCACGTCTGTTATAATAAAGCTTGCACAAGGATCCGCACGTCTTGTTCGCCCCATTACAATACCATATCCCATAGACTTATTGCATAAAAAGTTAACTTTGAATTTCTAAAAACAAATTGTCAGTTTTGAGTTTTTAATGTAGTAATGTTCATTTTTATGTAGTAACTTCACATTTTTATCTCATAATGTTGAATTTTTATATCATAATTATGATTTTTTTATTTAAATCTCATTTTGACTTGGTTTTCACCTTGTTAACCTCATTTTTGCTAGTAAATTTCACAAAAGGCAAGCAAATCTTGAAAGACTGAAAGAGTATTTTCTTGTAAAACATACTCCAATAATGTTTTATAACTTCAATTTTTTCTTTTTTGTATTTTTGACTTTTATGCAATAATTTCAACTTTTTATCTCATACTTTACATATTTTATGTATTTTATTACGTTTTATCACATAATGTTGACTTTTTAATGTCAGAATTTTGATGTTTTATCATAATTATGATTTTACCAAATTACATTTATTTCTTATGGGGTAGAATTGGGCTTCTATACCTTCATGTTTGCTTGTGTGTCATCCAAATGCAAACTAATTCAAAATAGTATTTGGAAAAAAAAGTAATTTGATTTAGCATATGATGTTTCATACTAAACATATTTTGAATAATATCTAAAAAAATTAATCTATTCAGACAACATAGCATAGCATATCTCTCAACTCAACAGTAAATGTAGATTGCTGTGATGTTCAAATGAAAGAAATGGCAGTTTGGTTAAACATAGACTTTACTTTTTTCATTTATTGCCCAACTAAAAGCAATACCACATGTCCCAATGATATACAAACCCAGACTCATGAGGATTAATCAGATTTTTGCAATGAAGTTAGCAAGGATTTTAAATAAACAAACACGCAAGAGCTAGAGGATGTGTAGAATGTCCCTGTGTGTTCACCCGTGATGGGCAACACTCAAACACAAGTCTCAGACTGAGGAATGCCATTGTTTATATGGGATTGCTTACAGACCAACAAAATTACATCATTTTCCACAATGGCCATGAAGAAGCTGCATCTACCCAGTAGCAGATCTGGAATCTGTGGGTGGCCAACACTGTGGCTTTCTGCATAAATATTTACTCATTTAGAACATTAACCAGACAATGGAGCTGTCAAAGCTTCTGACAGCATTCCAAAGCCAGGTATATACAAAGAATGGTTTTCTTTATATGGGTTGGGAAGTGCAGTCACTGTTTCTGTTTTAAGATTCAGTTTGATGTGAAGTGAAAGTGAGAGCAGAAATGTGCTGACATAGTTATGATATGTCTGTGCAGTCTACCTATAGTACACTGTTAGACATTTCAAAGGGTTTTTACAGTAACTTACTGGCAACACTGGAGCCAAAGTGGCCGATACAGCAAATACAGTAGTATACAGCAATTTTTAAAAATACAGTAAGTCTCTGTATGTGGGGTTTGACGTCACAGAAAATTCCCATGATGCAAAGGGTATTGCAGTTATTTACTGTAAAGGGAATTTGCAGTATTACACTGGGTGATATACAGTAAATAACTGTAGAAATTACAGAAATGTCTAACAGTTCAAACTGAATGATTTCAGTCAGACTTTAGGTCATTTCCCCTCAAGTGCATCACTTGCGAGTTAATAAGCTATAAGTGACCCATCAAGTGCATCTTTAACATCCGTTGCAGTTTTTGTATAACTCTGCTGGTCGAAACACTGAAGATGCACAAGAGTCAGATGTATTAGATAAGTGCATGTCAGTATGGTCATAAATAGTCAAGTCAAGTCAAGTCAAGCTTTATTGTCATTCCGCTACATGTGTGGACATACAGTGGAACGAAATGTCGTGTCTCGCAGGACCACGGTGCTACATAAATAAACATAAATATAAACATACAACACTAGATGTGAGAACAGTTTTTGACCTACATAGCTAACTTACTGAATTGGTAATCTGACTATACATATAATATAAACAGTTGACTATACATACACATAACATAGCTAAAGTACTGAGTTGGTAATACATATATTATAAACAGTTGACTATACATACACATAACCTAAGACAGACTATACAAGTACTTACATAATAACTGTACATGATATTGTGCAATAGAGGTATTTAAGGTTAAGAAGTAGTGCAATATGATTTGTTGTGCATTCACAAGTAAACATTTGTGTTATCTTAAGTCCTTGTAACATGGAGGGTTTATAAGAAAGTGTCTGGTGCATATAGAGAGGAAAGAGTGTGTTTCCTGTTCATAATTCAAACATGTGAAGATACTAGTAAAAGGCCACACCTAAAATGCACAGGCACTGAAATCAATAACCAGCATCTCACAGCTAACAAAATCATGTTGATGTGTGATGAGCATTGTAATATTTTAATATGCAAGTTTAATACAAATTTTATCTATCTTGATATACTGTAGCTATTCCTTTAAAAAAAAAACAATCATCTATCTATCTATCTATCTATCTATCTATCTATCCATCTGTCTGTCTGTCTATCTGTCTATCCCAGTTAAAAGTCTGGACACACCTTGTCATTCAGTGGATTTTCTTTATTTTTATTATTTTCAGCACTGTATGTTAATACTGAAGACATGGAAATTATAGCAGAACACATATGGAACTATGTAGCCTAGTCAACAAAAACTTGTTAAATAACACTGAATATGTTTTATATTTTCGATTCTTCAAAGAAACTCTTGGCGTTCTCTCACTCAGCCTCCTGAGGTAGCCACCTGCTGGAATGGTTTTCGCAGGGTTGTTGAGTAGGCTACTTGTTGGATGCTTTTCCTTCACATAAGAACTTTTAACCACAAAGATAGAATGAAACTTTGTACAGCTATTTATACTTAATACACGCAAACGAACAGATATTAGCCTATAAAGTAGGCTAACCATAGAAAACGTTCGCCTCTCAAACGCTTTGCGTTATAGCGTCAACATTACAAGTGGCCTACTGTCATATTCAACACCTAAGATTTAGGTAGGCTACACATAATTTCACAACTGTTAACACAAAAACTATGTTTGCGCATATGTTCAAAAAAGGCACGCTTTTTTGGGGGGAGGGGACGACAAATGTCCAGTCAGGGCTCAAGGGCAGCTCTGGCATTCACGCTAAAATTTCAAACATCTGCACCTGTCGCTCCCAATGCGTTCACAAAGGACTTCCCAGCAGAGATACACTGCTTGTTGTCTCTTCGTAAAACTGTATGGTAGGCTTAGGCTATTTCTTAAGCAGTTGTGTGTTGAAACGCTACAAGAGTTTAACGAGGTATTTTGTGGGCGTACAGATATTAAACATTAAGTTGAACAGGCAGTTAGATCTGCGGCTTGTTTCTGCAGCGGAGTGGTGTTCATCCGGCTCCTAACCGCACTGCCATGAGAAGACAGTCTCATCTCCTCAGACATTAGCGCTTCTCTGAATGACTGAGAGATGTCCGTGGAGGTAGAAGAGGGACGAAAGTCAGACTCAAAAAGAAGATGCGCGAAACTGTTTTGGCGTTTGTTTCCTCATGTTTTCCTCATTTTATCACTCATTTTATATGCGGTTTTAGGAGCGCAGATCTTTCAATACACTGAGAAGAAACCATTCAATGAGCCAGAGAACATCAGTGCGGTGGCGCGAAAAGTGGTGGAGGCAGTGCAGAATCACACAGGTTTTACCTTGAGCTTGTTTCACTGCGTTTAAATTATTCGATTTTTTTATGTGATAGCCTACAGTATAGTAGGCTAGCTAATGTACACTTGTAAATATTTAGGCTATGTATTTTCAAATAAGGTATTTATGTTAGGCTTACGTTTTTTCCCCGTTTCATTTTATTAATTAGATGCCTCAACACAGGAAGCGTTATCCAGTAAAATAGAAAATATTTTGACCAAGTTCCGCAATGAGAGGGAGTATCAGAACTGGAGCTTCTACGGTTCACTTTTCTTCTGCTGTACATTGTTAACTACTGTAGGTGAGTAGTCTTATTTTTCTGGCACGTCACAGAGTTGGTAAAGATTTCTGTTTTCTTGTGTTTTAACTTGAACCAATATATTTTAGTCTGTCTCAAAGTGTTGTTGCATTCAGTGCACCATTGAATTTGTTATTTGCTTGAGAAGCTCTGACCTTTGGTTGTAGTCTCTTGTACTGCACACACACAATTGCACTGTTGCCCACAGTAACCAGCCTGACCATGATAAGACAGAAAACAGGTGTCACCATCAGCATGTTAAGATTTTGACTTTTTTTTCATTAAATCATGTGTTTCCATAGGCTATCCATTAATATCAGTGAGTATAAACTGGATGATACTCCTATGGAAGGTGTAAGACACTGAAAAGACTTCTAGATTTTGTGTTGCATTATTCATACAATGGGCAAAAACTAGGTTTAAGCTGAGAGATAAATTATGTAGATGATATGGTTATGTCCTCTACCATTATGCACTTGCCAAACAAGCATATTTTGAAATATATTATCAAGAGCGTGCAATCCCGTTATTATGTTTTTTTTAAACTGATGCAGCTGTTAGTAAACATAAATATTAATATTAAGTTTTAAATTGTTAGTATCAAAGTAATTTCAGCAACTGTACGTAGTTTTGTGTATTTTTGCGACTTTGGTGCCCGATACCGTTAAGTGAGTGGAATTGACTGTCATAATTACAGTGTATAGCTTTACACGTGCATTTGTTTCTGCCCTAAAGCAATCTGCCTTTTTTGCGTTTCGTATCCACTCACCAATTTTTTTTTAGGCCTACTCCCAGAGCAGACATTTGAAAATAGAATAATTCATGTAGAAAACTTCAAAAACGAAATGTGTAAAAAGTTTATTCAAGCGTGTGAGGCTTATCAAAACATATTCAGTTTGAGATGTTTAGAGAAGAAAGTGTAGATGAAACAGGAAACATCAATGAGGCATAGGAAATTCAAGAAAGGACTCAAACTCGGGTGACCTGCCCACTGCCTAACTAGGCTGTAGCTTAAAAAATATTGTGACCATGGATGGAAAATACAAGTTTCAGACAATGATAATTGTGCTTTTCAAGCAATTGCCAGCAAGATACAGACAGTGTGCCAATATAGAGGGGCAGAGTCCGGAATTATGCACCAACTGATTTACACACTTGCCCAAACCAGCAAAACCATTTCCAGTAAACCATTAATGGGCCTCTCTTCAGAGAGGCATAGTGATCAAATTATGATTTACCATACAGAATCACATGGAAGCAGCACATCTTTTGTCTGCATTCAGTGGCATATCTTTATTCTTTTACATTCACAGCAGTGGAGGATGTGGGAAAAAAATCTCTCTACTTATCAGCTAACCACAGCTCAGATATTAATTGAATCTAAACTTTCATCTTTTAGAACTTCTTGCAGAAAAGCATTATGCAAAAGTGCCAAATGCAGCAGTCTATTGCTGTGGATGTCCATTATGTTATCTCGGAAGGGCGTATCTTTGATTATCTCAGCAGCTAACTTTAATGAGTATTGGTTTTTGAGGCAACTGAGGCTGATGGGTTCAGATGAGTTCATCTCTCTTTCTCTTACATTCCTTCTGTATCGTATTCTTTTTTACATCAACCTCTCTGACACTTGCTCTGATAAAAAATAAATAAATTAAAAATATATATTATCATCTACCCAAACAGTGGCAACAATTTGTTGTCTGACAGAGCAATTACAGATGTTGAACAACCTAATGTTTTTGATTGCTTTGAAATGTTGAAAAATTTGGCTTTGATGCTTGGACAAAATGGGACTGCAAAACAGGTGAACATTGGGGAGAAAGTACTTGATAAAATAAAATATAGCAACCATGTGACCATGAAAATAACCCATTAAAATCTCAAATAAATGTATGGCCTCATATTATAAGGACAGTTTAAGCCCATCTCATCATATAAAGCAAGGGCGTTTCCTCCGAGGGAGGCAGTGTCTCCTCTCCTCAAAATAATCGATATTACAAAAATAAAACAGCGCAAATATGACTAAATATGACATTAAAAGTCTAAAAGTCACTCGTTTTTATAAAATAACACTGTCCAACAGCGACACCCGCAGGTAAAGTTACAGCGGAGGCTTGCCTCCCTTCGGTCCATAGGCTTAAAACCAGGGCTTAATTTGTGCCGGAACAAGCCGGATCCGGATCCGGCACCTCCGAAATCCGATCAGGCACCTCATTTTGTCGGATTCCCCTCCTCACGCGCCAGTGAAAGACGTTTGTGCTGACCTATAGTGTGCATACATGAAAAATCCTCTATAATGACCTGGCTTGCAGCACACTGAAATAAAGAACCTGAGCGCGCAAAAGGCGCGTGTGTGAACTGCTCTGCTCTCACAAGACATAATGCACGGATCCAGTAGCCTATACACATGCGTTTTCTTTCTCAACTGTTCACATTTACTTGAGAAAAAACCTGGATACTCACCAGGGGCTTCATGTATAAACAGTGCGTACGCACAAAATGGGCATAGAAATGTGTGTACGTTGTTTTCCACGCACATATTTGGATTTATAAAAAATAAATTTGGCGTAAATATGTGCGCAAGGTACGGATGCTCTTGACTGTGCGTACGCACTCTTTTTCCTGGAGTGAGAAAAGTAATGAAGTAAACAAGGATTTTAAACTCTGTTTTCATTTCGATATACACATTGACATTAAATATTCCCCTCTCATAAATGGAGATAAGCACTGAAATTAGCCTGCATAAAGTCATTACGCAGGAGTTAAAACAAAATTATATGAATTTAGACATTTGTAGTGGATGCGCTTGATCACTTTTCCTGTGGCATGCTATGTTTTAATGACTGCGAGTGCTATAATAATTCATATTTATACTAAACTGCAGATCTCATGTTATGAGATTTATTTATTTTTTATAGCAAGAACAATGATCAATGATGCGCACTTTAGATACTGGCGGACACTGCTGAATTCGGTGGTCGAACGGTCCATTGTCTGATTTAAATAGGTCCAATGATGATAACTTACTGCACAACCGCAGCCGCATGGAGGTGTTGATGGCGTGTCAAAGCATATTCACAACGTTATGAAAAATACCACTGTATTTGAAGGATACAGCTTGAAAAAAACGGTAAGATTTGCATGTTTTCTTTTTAAAATACTTTGTCAGTGATGCGCCAAATCAGACAATTGTATTTACACTGCAATAAATATAGGCTTATCTGTTTACACTAAAAATAACTAAAAGATGTTCACCTTTACAGAAAAACTGCATACATTTAATTTGATTTGAATTGTTTAAAACAATTGAAATAATGTCAATAGTGGAAAAGAATGAGGGCTACTTCACATCATGTCTAATAACAGTGGTGAATATAGACAAGTTTCTTGTTACCTGGCAAAAGTTATAGCGGGATACATATCTTTTCAGACTGTATTTTCGACCGGGGATACAATTTTTATCAGGGGTAAGTACCTTGGCACGACACCGGGACCTCGAAATTTACAAATTAAGCACTGCTTAAAACAGAGACCCTACAGCGTGCGGTGAAATGAATGGGAGAAAATCACGTGAGAGGAGGCAATGCCTCCATCGCGCTATAATTGGTTATGATCGGTTATGATTGGATGTGATTGGTCCGTGTGATAAATCCCGCCTCTTGTTTTCGTGCGAGCTCTTGGTCTGAATGAGGAAAATGATGGCGTTATTACTGACTAATTATAAAGTAATAACTCTCCCGCTTAGATATCTGCTTTGTGTCATGTCAAAATGAAACATGAAATGGCTTGAAAACGTGATGACTTTGTCAGTCATTCAGCTTGATTTGAGCTAGCTGTAAACAGAATAGCTATTTGCACTTAGTGTAAACATTAAGTGTAACAGGGAAATAACATTATATATATATATATATATATATCTGGCTCCTCATTTTAAAACACCACCGCACGCCACTGAATAAAGTAATAAATTATAATTATGCATTATTATCATACATTGCATTACTGATGCACTGATAACGATATCCAGCAGATGGCAGTACTGAGACCCACTGGCCTAATAGGTGACTAAAAAGTGGAAATTCTGTAAGAAATAGAATTTCTAAATCTGTGTTCTGCTCTGTTTTTCTTGTATAACAGGTTATGGACGAATGTATCCAGTGACTTATGAAGGCAAGGTGGCTTGCATCCTGTATGCAATGGTGGGCATCCCTCTCATGCTGCTAGTCATCTCAGATGTGGGAGATATCTTAGCTGTTCTTCTTTCTAAAGCATACACTCGCCTCAGCCTGTTCTTCAGAGAACGGAAGTTACATCACACATGCATTCACAGGCATGAAAAGGCATCATCTCCAAAACAAGTTGAAGGTGCTGATACCGACAGCACCTATATGTTCAGCCAGGATGTTGTGATGCACGAGACAAGGAACATTCAACAGGTGATAAAAACACAGTCGTCCCTCAGACACACTTCCCGGCAGATACGTAACAACAAAGAGATCTATGACCGCATGATTATTAAGGAGAACTTCAAGCTCAAAACTGCTCTGACAAAATCTTGCTCGTGCCCAGACCTCGACCGTATGTCACCCACAAAAGCCAGTTCCAAGTTTTTCATTGGCATCGGACAGGAGATGGACCACTTTAAAGTCCCTCTGCTGGTCATCTTGCTGGTGGTATTTGCATATATGGTGGTCTGCAGTCAAATTCTGAGATGCTGGGAGCAGCAGATGAACCATTTTGATGCCTTTTATTTTACCTTCATCACCTTGACCACCATTGGCTTTGGTGACATTGTGCCTCAACACCCAAATTACTTCATGGTTACCTTTTTGTTCATTATCACAGGCATGGCCATTATGAGTATGGCCTTCAAACTCGGCCAATCGCAAATTGTTAGCTTTTACAGGCAGTGCATAAAGTCTGTTAGCATGGGCAAGGTAGGAATACACAAAGACCTAGACAGTAACTGAAGGCAGAAAGAAGCAGTTGATTTTCGTGGCTTTGCTAATGGCACATGAAATTACTACAGGAAAGCACGAGCATTCTCAGCGCAATATGGTAATGTGTTTTAATATCTGTAGGGTATCACTGCTAGTTTGATATACAGTGGGTTGAAGGGAAATGAACCACAGTCCTGCTGCAGTGAACAAGTATAGGAGAAAGAGGCTCAAAATGAAGCTTACACTCCTGTTAACTATTTCAGCCAAAAGCAAGGAAATGCATGAGACATTGCTTATTTTTGTTTAGATATGTAGCTTGTCAGAAATGCACTAGCAATGCAAGTCACTTATTAAATCCATTTATTCTTGGCATTTGTTCATGTTCATGCAAGAAGTTTGTACTGTATAACTGGGTATTCATAATATAGCTGATAATATAACCAGTATTGTTTTTATTTTTTCATTCAATGCCAAGAGTGTAATATGATTCAGCTTTCTGACAAATGCACTACTTTTCTCTGAGTGACATTAATGTTATGAAAGTAAATGTGTATGTAAAATTAATTTATTCACTATACAAACGCTAGTATGTAAATATATGATTGAGCACTGGTAATATCTTGGCTGTGAAATGTAATATTATCCACTGATCATGCACTTTGAAACTAAGTGAATAAATGAATCATTCTGTGCCATTTGATGAGTTTGTATGCTTACAAAAATATCTATCCACGTCTCTTCTTTCTTTCTCAACTGGTGCTAGAGTAAGTCAAAGATTTAATTCCTAAGGAACACAGTTAACTAACAGGCAACATTCTCATAATTTTGGCAGGGTTCTCTCAAAGTTATGAGCAAACGTTTCTCCAGTAATGTTAATGGACCGTTCGCTCATGTGTTATTTAATAATGTTCTCAAAACATTAGCACAAACTCATGATTTATACAACTTTCATGGAACGTTTTTTTTTCTGAAATGTTTAACGTTCGTCTAACATTTTTAAATGCACTACCTGTTTGAAACGTTTTCAAAATTATACAATGGAATTTTCCCTTAACGTTCGTATAACCGTTAAAAAGAACGTTCAGAAAACATTCAGAAACAGCCTAACGTTTTCCACTTAATGAGAACGTTAGCAAAACGTTCTTAGAAAAACATTTTTTGTTAGCTGAGCACATGGTAATACAAAATATAGCTTGAATTTTCATTAAGACACTTTTTTTAAAAAAGCATCTACCAAATTAAATATTAACACACTTCCTCTCGCACCACAAGATAGCGCTGTTGTAAAACTATATTGAAGAAGAGAAGGCTGCTTTTCCTATTTCTCCCATCTAGTAAAACGCGCTGAAACACTTGGATATCAGACTGATGTCAGATTTAGTGTCGCTGGTGCTGCCGTTAATCTCAACAAGTGATTGCAACTTTCCCTCAGTAAACAACTTCTTAACACTAGTCAAGTCGGCTAAAACAACAGCATCACAATCTTAAAGCACACATACGACTTGCATCATAGTAATTATTATTTCATGAAAATAATAGCCTATAAAGAACTAAAAACTTGATATTAAATGAAGTAGTGGCTAAATAGATTTATACCTAAAAATAAAACCAGTAAATAAGGTGTTCCTGCCTTTCTGATTTTTGTGTGACGGTTCATTGGTCCGTGTCACAGACCCCCCCCCCCCCTCCTCCTCCTCCCCCTCCCCCTTTTGAGTTCTCAGTATGACGTCAAACAGCAGTCAAGCAACTAAAACGCTCCGCATCCAGCGTGCCTTTCACCCGGGATCTGACAGCAAAGCTCAATGCAAATGTGCTTATAAGGTAAGAATTAAAATCATACTTGGTGTATTATTCATTGCAAATATTTAGACTTAGCATAAGAAAGAGAAAAATCACAATTGTTGATAGTTTATTATTTTCAGAGAGCTTCAGTGCATATATTTATAATTGTATAAAAGTGTAAATTTACTTTCATATTTGACATATTTCTCTCATATTAGTAATCATCCCCTCAAGTTTCTCTGAAACACATTTTATAATGTTTTGATGCCACTGATGTTTTTTTGACAGTCTTTTTTTTTTTTTTGTTCTGTTGCAGGATCTTTTTCACTCGCTCCTTGGCAATTGGATTTTATTAAAATGGGACTATTTGATGCTCTTAGAGATTTTAGTTTATTAACATGGCTAAGAGAAGAAAAACAGTCTCGGAGGCTGATTCTGTTGATCGTTTTCATTGCTTTGCTGTTGGACAACATGCTGTTGACGGTGGTCGGTAAGTGCTACTGTTGTTCACACCTGTTACATGTGTAGGCATATTTGATGCAGCGAGCACAATATCCCTCAGCGATCAATGATAAACTGTTCATGCAAACACACCTTATAAACATATGATGCATTTAATGATAACAGCTTATATTATCACATAGCTAATATGCTTTCATAATATATCTGTAATATTCACAAAACTTAACATTTCATATATTCATATATTTTCGTATTTTGTATTATAAGAATGTGAATTCAAACAAAACCTAAACCTTCGCAAAGAGTATACAACTGTTATAGGGCGGGTCTTCTTAAATAAACGAAATTAGCATTGGAAAAATGTTTTTGCATATAGGTTATATTTATTTATTTATTTATTTGTTTGTTTATTCAATAATCGATATTAAAGCGGTTTTGCAGTACTAATTTAAATTAATTGTTTGATTTAAATTATTTCAAAAACTTAATTTGTTCGAAAAAAAAAAAACTTGCATTAAATGTAAAATGATAAATCTGATTAATATGCCTAGTATATAGGCCTGAATAAAATACCTTTAACTATTCTAAACAACTGTTTGCCCGTGTAAACTCGAAATTGTCGGCTGCTCCAGTGGCTGCAGTTGATCTGAATTAAAGCATCATATCCTCAAACGTTGCCAGAGCTCCGTCCACTGTCTGTGTTTGTTCTCACGTCCGCGAGCCAAGAAACGGGCACGGCAGTTAAGCTGGAAATAATACACACGATGAATATGGCCTGTGTGTACATACAGATGGAACCAGGCGGAAAATGAACCTGTCGTTCTTTGGCTCAAGTGTTGAATGAAGAGGCTTTTGAGCGTTATCGCACACGGTGTCCCTGTGGGCTATTTACGCATGATAATGTCAAACCCAATTGTTCACTTGAAAGGTCAAATGTGGTGTTACACAGCTAGATAAATCTTTGAACTTCAGTTTTTCTGGAATTCTAAAACTGACTCGTGATTTCCTGAATATTATCTAGGCTATGTTTTAAGAGTAGAACAAAGCTTGCTCACTGTCAAACCTCAAGTAATGTAGGATATAATTTAAGACCATATATAAACATATTAATGATATCAGTCTCTGTCTCATGGTTATTATTATCTCTTCTCTTTCCTCTCTGTAGTGCCTATTATTCCAAGCTACCTGTACACAGTGGACGACGAGGCTGCTCAGTCAGTCCGAAATCACTCCATGTCCCCTCAGTCCCCATCTGGCACCTTTCAGAGCATTGTGTCTCTGTATGATAACACAACACGCCTGACCGGCTTCAGCCCACAGATGAGCACGGCTAGCCCAATGACCCCGGCCCCTACTTCTGTGATGCCCCCTCAAAATAAATCCGACTGCCCCAAAGCAGATGACCAGCTTCTGAATGAGAATGTGAAAGTGGGTCTGTTGTTTGCCTCTAAAGCAACAGTACAGTTAATTACTAACCCCTTCATAGGGCCCCTAACCAACAGGTGGGTTAAGACAAATCACACGTTTATCTTTGAAAGTACAGCAACTAGCATTTCTCTCAAAAGGAGCATGAGATTGCATGATATGTTTGTGCATGCAGTGAGTGTAAATGGAGTGTAAGTAAGGTGAATATTGCAGTGCAATTCTCTTTCTATCTCTGTCTGTTGAGTGATCAGCAGTAGTGTGATCACTCGTGCATGTGCCTTCACCCCACTACATGCTGAGTATTGGCCAGTCCAGTTTAATTCAGCACCACTGCATAGAACGTATCTCACTAGTATGCATGGCAAAATCTTGGGATCAGTCAGTTATAATATTTTTTTTCTCAGTGCGCATCACCGTTAGTAATGCACTAAGCGTAACTCACAAGATGGGAAGCAAAAGAAAAACTAAACAAAAACACATTATTTATATGTTCTTATTATTATTATTATTATTATAGTAAAATAACATCTTGATTTTACTTCTAAGTGATGCCAGCACTGCAAGTTTAATGTTTGTGGTCAAATGGAAAATGTTGGTGCAAGAGGTTCAAGAAGTTCCATATTTATAATTGCAGAATAGGGTACCAGATCCCGATGTTTGCTGGTTTCTGCATCATGTTTGTGTCAACCCTAAGTGAGTATAATTATATAAAGCATAATTTCTAACCCTTTTTTAAACATTAATCTGTGTCATTAAACATTAAAGTGTCTTTCTGAAAAGGAGTGGAGAAGATGCACTATACAATGTAAGATTTAGCCACAAACTATCTGTTGTGTGTATTTCTATGATAAATATGTCTACTTTTTCTTTTTCTCCTGTCTGCGTTTTTCTCTGTGTGAAGTGTTTGCGTTTTCATCGAGCTATACGTTGCTGTTTTTGGCCAGATCTCTACAAGGTGTTGGCTCTTCCTGTTCTTCTGTGGCGGGTAACAGATCTTGTGCAACCTTACATTAGAATACAAAAGGATGCTGTCAAAAGCTGCAATGTAATGTTTATTTAGTGCACAATTTGTAAACCTGAGTGCGCTAAAACACATTTGACTTTGATGTTCTCAGAACTCTGCATGCATAAAGCCACTGTTAATGTTAATGGTGTTTGGGTGCTTGTGTAAAATGCACACTGTTCCCATTCAAAGAGGTCTACAGCTTTGGATCTAGATTACAAAACTAGCTCTTGAAACTCTTGATTACTTGTGTCATTGTAAAAAAACAGATTTTATTGAGTTTTTTGGGGGTTTACTGCTAGAATTTAAAAGGCTAATATTGTGAGGAATCATATTTTGCCTCAATCTTTTGAAAGAGCTTGAACACAGAATTAAATGTACACCCCAAAAAGCACATACAAATACTTTTTTTGATGTCACACTGATGAAAGCTAAAAAAGCTAAAGAAATCTATTATATTGCACAAAATACTAATATAAGCAGACATATTAATATAATACTAATATAACAGACAAGAAAAAACCTTTAAGCTCTGTAAATTCTGTGTGTCGTTATGCAGGTATGGGGATGCTGGCGAGTGTTTACACAGATGATGAGGAAAGAGGAAATGCTATAGGAATTGCCCTAGGAGGACTAGCCATGGGAGTTTTGGGTGTGTACTGTATGTTTAGGATTTCTTTTAATAATTTGATCTGCAAAACTTGGTTTGCACAGGTACATTGGAGATCTTGAATCCTAACTCTAATCTTACCCCTTGAAACGCATACCAAGCAAAGAGAGAAACGTTAAGTTGGGTGGTTATGAATTAAGTGCCTTGGAGTTTAAGATTGGGAGTTAAATTTAAGTGCCATGTTTAAAGCCCAAGAGCAGTGGTCAGAAGAAATGCCCTGAGTGGGGCCTGAACCTAGTGCTTCCCGTTAATGATGTCATGCTTTAACCACTGTTGCAGGATGTTTAATCCTTGATAGTCCATTATTTTATCCATAATGGCAAGTAAAGCATTAAAAAAAATTTGATCCACTGTCTTGTGTGTCCTAAGTGATTACATTTTGCTGTCATCATTAAAGTGCACAAATACTGTACTTGTTAATCAAGTGGAGAGCAGCAGAAAAATGAAGCACAATAATTTCAGTCAAAACCTATAAAACTATATTCATCTGGATCGTTTGAGAATTGAAAGGGGTTTGTTGTTGCAGCACAATTTATTGTTTTACTGTGGTTTGGTAACTTTGCTTATGTGAACGCTCTGCCGGGCAATTAGTATTGGATTTGTGGCCTGTGTTAATTCAAAGCATATTGTCAACGTCAAGAGTTTTCAAAGTGAAGATACTTTGAAGTGCAGTGCTTGCATTAAATCTGTGAGTAGTATGCAGTATACTGTATATGTGTGTGTGTGTGTGTGTTTTGTGCAGTTGGCCCTCCGTTTGGCAGTGTCATGTATGAGTTTGTCGGTAAGACGGCTCCTTTCCTTATCCTGGCAGTGCTGGCAGTGCTTGATGGAGGTGAGCTCATTAATATCATTTTTTTAAGCTTGCCAACATTTTTCCAATCAAAACCATGGGAATGACAGATTCAGTAGCAAAGCTTCATGTTATTTTGATACAAGTGTGGAATTGAATACCGGTGACAGAAACTCATTATAACTGAATTTCTGATGCTGAACAAGATTGGCTTCATATCTGATGTTTTTTTCTTATTGTCATGAGCAGCTTTGCAGCTATTTGTGCTTCAGCCTTCGAAGGTCGAACCTGAGGTGAGTACAGTACCTTCTTTCCTGATCTGATCTGAGTACTTTTTTTTTTGGGGGGGGGGGGTTAGTTGTGATGTATAGCATTAGGTAAACACTCACCTAAAGGTCAAGCTCTGCATTTGAAAGGCTGTGTGTGAACATTTTGACAAAGAATGTGTGTTTTGGTGTAAACACTTGGGTTTTATAGCTCCACTGATATTTGGGATTTAAAATGACAATTATTTGGTATAATATCCTGAGCAAGAGGCTTACAAAAGATTTGCACAGTCTATTAATCATGATTTGGGCTCATTTTTGTAATTGCTTTTCTTGTATTTGTAATTTTTTAATGTGAAATGTAACTTCAAGAAGCTCCACATTACATTGAATCTTTTCTTGGTATTCCTCTTGTGGGCAAAAACTGGGAGAAGCAGCTTTAGGGATGATGTGTGTTTCTAATTATGATTGGTCTAGTCTTATCAGTAACAGGACTAGAATGATTTGCAAGGGGAGTTTGGGTCTCACACTGGGTACTTTTAAACCTCAATATGTATTTGGGATTGAAAATACGTTTATATGGATTACAGTGTATGCATTCATAGATTGTAGTGCATGTTTGATGTGTGTAGAGGGTCAGTGTATTTGGAATAGTGCTTTGGTTTGCGTCACAGTAATAGGAAATGTACAGTGGAGTGGCTGATCCAATCAAAGCATGTCTGACTTTGATCAATGGGGTTGATGGGTATCAGTTACTACAGAGACCCCAAGTGCCCCTATACAGACAGTGTGTGTATTTAGGTAGCTCGTTGTGTTTGGGTTATCTGTGAGATTTTGTCATCTTTTAGGAGGAATGAAGCATTTCACTCACTATTTTCCAGCAATAAATAAGCTTAAAAAGAAATCTAATGGGAAATGTTGCTGCACTCTTAAAAATAAAAGTTATTTATTGGAATTTATGGTTCAATGAAGAACCTTTAACATCCATGGAACCTTTTTAATTGTACAAAACAAAATAAAAAAAGGAAAGAAAAAAATTGGCTTTTAAGAACTGTTCACAAAAAAGTTCTTTGGTGAACCAAAAATGGTTATTCTATGGCATAACTCCAAGAAAATTCTTTTGGAACCTTTATTTTTGTAAACTGTCAGTTAGTGATGTGAAAGAGTAATAACATTTTAAGGCAGCAATAAAAATTTAGGGACAAATGTCCTTCTGCACTTTCTGCCAGCTAAGATTTAATATAAACTGACTAAGAAAAGCAAATGCTTGTACAATTATGTGACATAAAGATTATATTTTCAACAGATCAGAGTGACATTGGTTAAAAGGTCAGTTACTTTTGTCATTATACCACAGTTGAGGCCAGAAGGTGATGGACCTGTCATCTCAAATCAGTAATCAATCAAATCAATAATGCTTGGAGATCAGGTCGTAGTTATACTCAGACAGATCCTTCATTCAGAAGCCCCCTTGAGTGTCAATATCCAACAGGATTATGGGAAAGAATAGCAGCGAGTGACAACTAATTGTTTGGGGGTCGCGATCTTCAATGAGACCATTCGCAGAATTAATTAACCTGGTTAGGGCAGTACCACTGAATGTGACAGGGTGTTTTGAGTGGGATGATATGTCCACAGAAGAGCAGTATGTGCAGTAAAGGGGAGTAAAGAACTGCTGATTTAATGGGGGGGGGGGTAATTGTTAGTCGTTGCCTGGTGACTGCTCCAAAAAAAAAGAGTGTCAATGCAGGCATTTCTTGCAAAATGCTGTTATGACTAGATTGAAAATGTTAAATGTTAAAGAATGATTGTTTTCAGTTAGGTTACCTAAACAGTCTCCTTGTCTGCCATTGGTTGAACGATGAAAATACATCTCCCCAAATTCACGGCATCAGTTGAGTCAGTGTTGTTGCTAGGATGCTTAAATAAAAACAGAGCAATGTTTCCAATCAACCAACAAATGGCTTATAAATAGTACAGGCATCATCTTTTAATCACTTATTTAAATGAATACTTTGTTAACTAATATGCTTTACCATTCTTTTAGCAAAACAGTCATACCTAAAGGTAAAATAAAGAATGTTTCTAAAATCTTTCAGTCCCTTCAAGAAATGTAGCCTGGGCATTTGCACTAGAGATGCCACAATTCTCACTTCAATATGGAGAGTTAAGACTGGTATATTTTGTCACTCACAAAGTTGTTTGTGATCTTCTTTTCACTGATCGTTTAGAGGTGTCATAAAGGGAACAGACTGCGTATGGGGCATTATATATATTGTCTTGTGTGACTCTCAAGGAGCCCATCTCCATGGGAACCGCTGTGGTGACTAGGGCAAGATTTCTCAAATAGAATTATATACCCTGACGTACATCCCTTTAGAAAAACTCGCCTGACCTGATTGAGGACAGGATTGTTAATGGAATGAGATAAAATCCCATATCAAATAAATAAATAAATGTCTTATTATATCCTGATAAAGAAAGTAAACATGTAAAGTTTGGCTTTAATTAATAAAAACATTCCAGAAAGTTGTGGTATTCACTTCAGATACAGCAAAAATCTATTGAACATTTCTTTTAAAATTCCCCATAGGAATAAATGGATAACTATGGTATTCAGGATTTGTTTCCTGTGACACAAGACCACGTCCCCAGTATGATACGTTTTTGACTGGCAAGGGCCTCATTGCTGTTGTTTTTCCACTGTAACACTGATGTTTAGGGTAAATTGTTTGCAATTAAATAAAACTTGATATTAATGGACTCATGTTTTAATTTTTGCCAGAGCCAAAAAGGAACTTCACTAATTACCCTCATGAAGGATCCATACATCCTCATCGCAGCAGGTCAGACCAGTAAACACAAATTAACTGTTCATTCCTACTGTTAAGATGAATGTTTTTTATAAGAATGAATTCAGAATTGTGTGTTTTTGAATACATGTCAAGAAAGAAACCAATGTTTCAATTATGTGTGGCATTAGTTGTGCTTTAGGGGGTGTGACACATTTAAGAGGGTCATCTTTCTGTGAGAGAAGATAAGAAAGTGTCAAGTGTGTGTATATGTGAGAAAGAGAGAGAGAGAGTGAAGTGGTCAAGAAACACATCTGTGTTTGTCTCTGCCTCCCCTCCTCTCCAATTACAGTGGCCTGAGTGCAGGGGCAAGATGATGCTGTTTATTATATCTGAGGAAGGGAAAGAATGGGCGTTGAAGGAGGGGGAGAGATGGACAGAAAGACAGAATTCTTCAGAGAATGAATCCACTTACCCTCCTCATTTTCTTTTTCAGGTTCCATTTGTTTTGCTAACATGGCCATTGCTATGCTGGAACCAGCTCTGCCCATCTGGATGATGGAGACTATGTGTCCCAGGAAATGGCAGCTAGGTTGGAGAATGTGCTTCTTGTTAATGTGCACACTTGCACATTTCTTCAATTCCCGTCTTTCCAGAGAGACGGTTACTGTGGGCAAGATAGAAAAAGGGCATAAATTACAATGAATTTCTCATGGACAATTACAATTAACAATTATGGACAAAGTGAAAGAAACAGCAAATAAGTATGTTTTATTTCTTAGTAATTTAATGTTACATTAGGGACACAAGCTAAAGACAGTGAATATTAGTAAAAGGTAAAGTAAATATCAATAAAAATGGCCAGGTTGTATTTTACAGCAAAATTAAAAGAAAAAAATATTTTGCATGACGAAAAAATGTATATTTTAAAAAGTATTTTAAATAAAATATATTATTTATTTATTTTAATTTGTACCTTTTTTGTTATTTAATTAATTTATCATTAGCTTTTCATCAACTCACAACCCCCTGAAGTTCCCTTATGAAGCTCATTCTGAAACTGCTGTAATGTAATATAATTTCAATTGTAAAATATATTTGTAAAGTACAATTTTAAGTAAACATCATATTAGTATTTGTTTTACTAATTTATGCTGATTTTAATTACTATAAAATGAACTGGATGATTTTCTTTATTGTAATAATGAGAATGAGACTTTTTTGCATTGTAGTAATGAGAATGAATTTCTTTTATTATAATGAGAATTAAATTTTAAGCACATTTTAGGAGGAAATTACTTTTTTGTCTTTTTTAATTTTAGTAATATAAAAAATGTAGTAAATTTAGTAGTAAAATAGTTTAAAATGAATTTCCACATACTTCCAGAATTTATACTTCATACAATTTAAACAGTTAGTTTCTTGTGGGTTTCTCCACGGTTTTCCTGCTGTTTACAAAGCTTTGACAGATAATAAAGAGAAAGAGAGAGAAAGGAAAACAGAGAAACAGGGAGAGTGAGGGCAGGAAAGGGAGTGTCTTTGGTCTGGCAGGATATTGAGGTGTCATTGGCAGGCAAAGGAAAGCAAGAGAGCTAATGAAAGAGAAGGAGCGGGAGAATGAGAGAAGCAGATTCATAACAGCGTCTGTGAGACGAACAGCAGCTTTGAGATCAAACTGATATTGTGTCGTCTTATCTGAGCTCTCCCCTCTCTCTCTCTCTCCTCTCTCCTTTTAGGGATTGCATTCGTGCCAGCCAGCATCTCATATCTAATAGGGACCAACATCTTTGCCGTTTTGGCTCACAAAATGGGGAGGTAGGAGAGGGAAATTAATGTGTTTTTTTCCCTACTTCTCTTGCCTTATCTTCCTCCGCTTTGCTATCAGCTTCCTCTGTTTTGAAACAGCTCTAAATGAGTTTCTGTCGCCAGGTTTTGTAATTGTGTTTTTAAAAATCAGTCTCAGCAGCATGCTGTTTATTTGTTTGTTTAAACTATATTATAAACTACACTCACTACTTTTAATGAACTATAAGCTCTTATAAGAGGCATATACATGTTTCCCATTTTTAGAATATGTTATGTCTGCAGGCAGTGCCGCGTCAAGCCTTTGCAGGGCCCTGGGCTAATTTAGTTTTAAACTCATAGACGGAATTTGAAGCTTTCACAGATAAAGTTATTCCATAGCCTCGGTCCAACTATTGCAGATAGTAAAAAGGTAGCCTAGATATATGTTTTCTAGCTGGATGTTGTGCTTACAATCAATAATCACGTCTTTGCATTCGACCAAAATGATTTGCAGAAATCAAAACACGAGTCCCACTCGCTGTGAAGCGGGTCAGATGATGTATAAATCTCACTTTTGAAAAATTGACCCTTATGACTGGTTTTGTGGTCCAGGGTCACATTTTTATTAATGCTGAAAAACCGTTTTCCTGCTTAATATTTTGGTGGAGACCTGATATTTTTTTCCCAGGATTCTTTGAATAGAAAGTTCAGAAGAACAGCATTTATGTAAAATTGAAATCTTCTGTCACATTATAAAATGCCTTTACTATCACTTTTGATACTATCGATTTAATGCATTCTTGCTGAATGAAAGATAAAAGTAATTCAAAAATAAAATCTTACTGACCTCAAACTTTTGAATGTTAGTGTATATCATTTTTATTTATACTTGTCACCTCCATGAGCCATATAGAGTCAAACTATCATTTTATACAATTTAACTTGTAGACTATGTATTATGGCACAGTTTCTAATAAAGTTACAGGCCAAACTTTGAGTGTTGATTTTGGACCCTGGATGTATGTTTGTCTGCATTTCCATGTCACATATGACATTCTCTTAAAAATGCCTGGAGATGTTTCTAAGAAAAGACAGGCATGTCTGGCAAAGCATTTGAATTGTCAGTGGAAAAACTCAGCAGGGCCTGTAGATTTGCACTGTGACATTTTACGAACTTTATGCGTCTTTATTAGGACTGGTGCTGTTGTTTGAGCTTTGTGACCTAGATTTATTACTGAATGTCTTAGTCCCCAGCAGCCTCTGCTTCAGAACAGTAGACATTTGTTGGCCTCATCTTCAGTTTTTTCTCTCTCTCCCTCTGTGTAGATGGCTGTGCTCGCTTATAGGGATGCTTCTGGTGGGAATCAGCATTCTCTGCGTAAGTTGTCCCTTCTCTCAAAGAACACACCACACCTGTGAATATTTCAACACCTAATCTTTCTGTCATTTCAGTACTGTTGTGGCTCAGAGAGGCCTAAGATGTTTTGTTGCCCACTAGCGCAGTTGAGGACTAGAAAGAAAGTTTATTTTAAAAAAGAGCTCTGACTCTCTTTGTCCTGGACATATCCTGCTTAGCAGGAAGACAGTCTGTTCTCTTATAGATGCTTATCAGATTAGACTGGAAAACAAGTTCAGATGAGAGTCAAGTACACATTTGGATTTATTCTTATGGAAAAAACATCAGGCTTAAAAAGGTTATGAAAAGGCACAAATCAGTGTTCTGTTCTACAGGTGTTTTCACTTATAATGTAATAATTAATAAGATATATATGCACCAGCTTCCTGTATCGAGCGCTTCTAATTGTCCAACAGGTGCCTCTTGCAAAAGACATATACGGACTCATTGTGCCAAACTTTGGAGTTGGATTTGCAATAGGTGAGCTTTGTTGTGCTGATAAAACTATATAATTTGTAATGAAAATTGTTTTATATTCAGAAAATAGAAGTATTTTCACTAATGGCATCAGACCCACTTTATCAAACAGTCCATATTTTGTGGTCTGCAGGTATGGTGGACTCCTCCATGATGCCTATCATGGGTTACCTAGTAGATCTGAGGCACGTGTCTGTGTACGGTAGTGTGTACGCCATTGCTGATGTTGCCTTCTGCATGGGCTTCGCATTTGGTAAGTTTTCAAATTTTGTTATTAATTTTCATGAATTAATATGTAGTTTTTTAGAGGAAAGTGTAAACAGCATTTAACACTCGTGTGTGTTGTGCAGGTCCATCAGCAGGCGGGGCGATCGCGCGGAGCATCGGCTTCCCCTGGCTCATGACCATCATTGGTGTGGTAGACATCCTGTTTGCTCCTCTCTGTTTCTTCCTGCGAAATCCTCCTGCCAACGAGGAAAAGATGGTCAGACCCCACAACATGTCATTCATCAATTCAACATACATTACATTCATTCCAGTCTACTCACTCTCAAACACAAATATTAATGCAGTGTGACAGCTCATAAGCATATGTTTACAATTCCAAGTAATTTTCATTTGAAATCTGTTTTACTCCTAAAGTGTCACAATTTCCATGCGAAACTGGATATTAAATTCGAAGAATTATAGGGACTTGATTTTATACAATTGCACTTTGCTGCAAGATGGAAGACGGATGTATCCTGACTCGTATCCATACTCTCTTCATTATTATCATTATTATTATTCCAATAATAACCATATGTTCACTCTCCACCTGCCATTCACTCATGCTTTCATTTTGATTTCATCTCTAACTTCAAGTCACTGACATGATAGAATATGACTGCAATAGGAAATTATGTTACATAATAGCTACAAATAAAAACTGCGCAGGATGCCCTTAAGCTAAGATCAAAGAGTGATGTTGATCTGAACAGACTTGTGCGTTTGCCCTCAAATGCTGCGTGATCAAAGCCAAGCATCACGGGCTTTCTTTCTCAAGAGGAGCACTACACTCTTCCTGAAGAGCACTAACATGCACACGCACACAAGCCAGGTCTGTACGTCTTTATCAAAGCCTCATTCAATCACAGTGCAATAAACCCACCATCTCTAACTAGCAGTGGTGCACTGCCGATGAGATAAGCTCTGCCCATAATTGATGATGTCACAAATGCTTCCATTGGGTGTGAAATCGAATCGCTAATGGAGACAGTGAGGTTACGCAATTTAGACCTCTTATTAAATACTTTAATCTTTATTTGTCCTTTTCTGAAATGAAAGTTTCTGTCAATAGCAGTAGCCAACCAGATTTACTCAGAGCACCACCTTCAAATTAAATGAAGAAAGTATTTTATAAAAATAAATAAACTAACAATAAAAACACAGATTGACAAATAATTTCAAACTGACAAATAAATAGACTAAAATAAATTACTACATAGATAACATGAATTTAAATGAGTTATCATTTATTTATTTTATTCAGAATTTATTTGTAAATTTGAAAAGTGATTTATTAATTTGTTTTTATTTTATAAATATAATCATTTATTTTATAAATAAATTTTTATTTTAATATTTCATTTCTTTATAAGTACATCTATTTATTTGTCAGTTTAACAGGTTATTAATTTGAAAGGTAGTTGTTTACATTTGTATTTTGTTTCATTTAATAAATTGATCATTGATTCCTTAATCACACTTGACTGCTGGTCTTTCATAACTGCACGTCTACAGAGGATCAGTAGCGTTGCAGATGAAAAATTTCCAAAATTTCACGTTATATAAATGAGACAGAAGTGATTTTGTGATTCCAGAATGATGTTCCAAAAGTTTTCTTCCTTTCCGTCTGTACACTGCTGCTCTTTCATGTCAATCTTTTGCGCAAACAAATCGATAATCAACATGGGAGCGTGTGATAAATTGTTTCCTGCATACATAATTGTTGTGTAAATACATAAATGCTAAGTGTATGTAAACGCACAGTGTATTTGCTTTGATGTGGTTTGTATGTGGCATAAGATCACTCTAGATAAATGTAAGGTGTCCTGTAAACCAATGATGGTTTCTTATCTCTGTGTCTTTCTCAGGCCATTCTGATGGACTCTAACTGCTCAATGAAGACCCGTTCCTACTCCACCCAGGGCTCCAGCTACCAAATGGGTGACGATTTTGATCCCGAGAGCCCTGAATAAGCCTCATCAAAGCCCTCGGCCATGTATGTCACCCAGAGTATCTATTTTGTTGTATGAAAGAGGAAAACAACAGACTTTAAAGAAAACCACAATGCTAATTGGTGAGAATGTCCCATATCTGTCCCACACTGTCCTGTGGTTGTGATGGTCACGTTCTTCTGAAGCAAACCAAAGTTGTTCTCGTTGCTGTTTGTTCTCAATGTGGGAGAGGTGAAATATCTAACCAACAGCCTTATCGATATGGATAACATTTGTGTGTGATTCAAAATGTGGGAATTGAGTGAGGATAAAAGGAAAACATTAACTACAATTTTCTTCAGCATGACAATATTCATTTTTCTCATTCGAAAGTCAGACAGGGTAGTTGATCAGATTCATTCAGTATGACTTAATGGACAGATATGTACTGGATATTTATTGTTTGTCTGTGGTGGTAGGAAAGTATGGTCCTGTTAAAGTCTTTTCATAGGCGTAAATGTCAGTGTATTCGAGTCAGAACTCACCTTGAAATGGGCCTTAAAATGTTGCTATACGTATCATAATCAGTTCAAACTACATCATATATTATAGGGAACAGCTTAAGAACATTTTAGGTCAATTAAAACTTGAATTTTCACGTTTGGGATCGATTTCTTCAAATCTGGTACATTATATGATCCCATTGCTGTTGTTTTCCTTTAGGCTTTTGAGAGGAGATTTTTGAAAAAGATCAGATAATCAAGCAGAAGGTCAACAGTTCCTCCTGTCACGTTCTGTTTGTGAGACTCGCGTGATGTCCGCTAAAAATGATGTACTGTACTATCAAAGATGAGCCACAGCTAAATTTTGATTACATATGGTGACAAACTGTTTCAGTTTAGTTAAAGTAAATTCTTGCTGTAAAGCATCCAGATACTTTAGATTATATTTTGCTTTTAAAGTGTATATAGTATATATATATATATATATATATATATTTATATATTTTAGTAAGTCCTTTGAATGTGCTGGAATGCTAATACGTTCATTTGTAAAGAATGCCTCAATACTGCTCTTTCCCATTTTTGACTTTTCATTTTCCTCTGTTTTTTTTTTGCTTCTAGCAAATGTGTTATTGATCTTCTTTTTAAAAACTGAACTGGCTGTGAAATGTAACATGGCCTTAAATTGAGCTCCTTAAATCTTAAAGCCATATATGAAATTACTGGGGTTTTATCAAGACTATAAATATTTATTTAGGCAATGAGCTTAATTATCAAGCCAGAGGTCTGTGCAGGTCTTTTTTATTTGATATTATTATTAAATAAAGATGCATTCTATGCCTTAAAATCAGACAACCTGCTGCAAACACCATTTAATGGCAAGTGTAGCTGTAAATGTGTTTTTGAGAAACAGAATTCAGTCTTATTGTACCATGGACCGGATTCTTCATATGCTAAATGACAGCTTAAGCTAATATTAAAACCATGTATCATTCCCATCTTTTGTTTGTCAAGTAGATTATATCAGGCATTTTCATATGAGCTGAAATAATTGGTTTTGGGGTTAAATTATCTGACTAGTACAGGTAAAGCAGTTTAGAAATAAGTCTTCAATATAGCTTGATTCTCCTTTATTTTCTTGGCATTGTTGTACTGAGGGAAACGTCCATTTTATTGCAGGATACATCCAGGAAAATAAAGTCAGAGATGTTTTCCTCTGGAGCTACAATCAGTTTAATGCAACAGTTGCGACCAGAACTATAGCCTTTGAGAAAAATCTTGTTAGCTCAGCTTGAAGTATCTGCACGACTGGAGGATGTTTGTGTTAGATGTGAGGGACGGTGTCCTGCTCCCAGTCTCCTATCATAACAACTGCAGTTGTGGACAGAACAAATGCGCGTGAGTCAGCAGACAAAATTCGCCAGTGACACTATGATCTAAAACAAGCTCTGATTTTTAAACGCAAACTGTAATCAGATAGGTAAATGTGCTGCCAGTGTTTGAGTTGCAGCAGTGTCCTTTAACCTCGATGTTGTTTTTTAACCCGTTTACCCAGTAAGGGTTAAGAGTATTATGTCATTTATTTTCAAATTGTTTTATCAGAAATTAGTGTATGTGCCAATGTCAGTGTGTGCCTTCAGACTGGTATGTCTTGTTTGTGTTTAAACTATATCAACTAGGAGGTTGAGTTGATGGTTTTATATCCAGTGTTTGGTCTGGTGGTTAGGTTTTACATCAGCTTTAGAGCTCTGAAGGTAATGTGTGTGTGTGACCGCAATAGAAAATAAATGTTTAAAAAGACATAATGCTTGTTTTCCCGCAATGATATTCATCATCTTGCAAACACAACAGACTTTACATGATTGATCATTCATTTTAGTACTGGTATGAAAAGAGAACCTGCTAGAATGACAATTCAAGACTGCATTATCCAATGAAAATCCAATCAAATCGAACTTTAATACATTCTATTGATTTAAAAATGTGCTTTCCTTTACTCAATTGGAGCAAGGTTTAAGAGTGTTATTTCCTGTTATTGATTCTGCAGCGTGGCAATCTTGTTAACGGGTTCACCACTAACGAAATGCCACCTGCTCCCAATGTCTTATTAATGGCTAATATTATGAACATTTCATTTTTGATAATCCTGATATCAGCTCGCAGGGTTTTCAGAAGTGACCGTCCATGCAGTTTAACCCACTAAATGTAAGGAGTCATTCACACATTAAACACATTTTCCATTCCACTGTGCTACCTTTCCATTAAACAGAACGCAACTGGCTTCACGGCTATCAAATGTAGCTAAAATGACCACTGATGACCATTGTAATAAATGATATACCTAGCCTACAGCAGAGCAGTGAGAACGAGAAGGTGCAAAAATTACAGAGGAACTTTTTTCATTTCTAATAATTTATTTATCTCAAGTGCATAAGCAAATATGATATGTCAGTGCGTAAAGGTCTTGCAGCAAGTTTAAAAGCTGTGCACTTTGTCGGAAGATGCCCTCCACCATAAATAAAACCCACAAAAGAACAAAATCATATTTACATGAAGCAAAAACAACAACAACAAAAAAAAAGTATGAACCCACATGTTGAGCACTATATAAGTTCAGGGAGAAAGAACAGGGTTGAAAGTCACCTACATTACTAGGCTATTTACAATAGCGCTTTAAACATGACACAGCTTCCAATAAGAACAACAGCTTTCCCAGAAAAGCTTAACCACAGTTTGCCGAAGAGGATGTGAGGTTTCGTACTTGTTATTTTACCTTTGTTGTTTTTTTTTCTTATTGTCATAGAGATAATTGGAGAAATATTTTGAGAGCATATGATGGTGGCGTTGTATTTGAAAAGCACAGGATTACAGCAGCAGCTACTAGACAAGAAGCCAGAAAAAAACTTAGAAAGCTTTCCATTTAAATGATATTCCTTCAAGTGAATCAAAATGAAAAAATTCCTTTCTGGTTTGAGTGGTAATGAACTTCTTATGCAAATATTGCACAAGCAAAAACTGACTTAATTCTACACCAGCTGAGTAGGGGTCAGAGGGGGGTCCACTAAGGTCCTCTATGGTGATACATACTCATTGGGCCGGGGTGAGGGAACCCAACCTTAAAAATGATGTCCCAGGCCCATTGAATAGATTATATAGCAGCAGAAATGTTAACAAGGACAGCACGACTGTTAATACAGGTTGGTTGAACAAGGACAGGACTAGGACTTCAATCCTGGAGAGCCACTGCAGAGTTTCGCTCCAACTTTAATCAAACACACCTGAACAAGCTAATCAAGGTCTCTAAGGGTTACTAGAAAGCTACAGGCAGGTCAGTTTATATCAAGGTTGGAGGAAATCTACACTGTGGCTCTTTGGGATGAAGTTGGCCACCCCTGGGCTAGAAGTTTTGTCCTCGCCACCTAAAGGCTTTGTCGTTTGTTTTTACTAAAAATTGTAATTCAGTAATGCATATAGCCAGTTACAGTAGTTATTGTGTAAACCACATTAAGTAACAGCAAAAAAGAATCTTACTCCAAGTCCATTTAAAGTAAATGAAATAAATGAAAACTAACCAGCAATACACAGACAGAGGCCACAACACACTCTCAGCTTTTGAGCCCAGCAGACAGGTTACAGACTGTTTATGAACTTACACAGTAGCTTTGGGAATTAAGGAATACTGTATGCATTGACAAAAGAGTTTTAATGATGTTTTACACTTTGAGAGGTGATGTGATGAGAGGTGAACGGAATAATGAATGTAAAGTGAGTCATTTGGGAGATACATTCATTAGTACAATATGTAAAATTAACTTTCAATGGCAACAAATCATGCCAAAGCACACAAATGTGGGACATACTGAAAATTTGCTTGCATGATGATAAAACTACACATTCCAAACCAAAAAGGAGCAGGCTGACACATTCACACAAACAACCATTCACCAGAACCAACTGATGGTGGATAAAAAGTATCCAAATTGGTTTGAGAATCACCACCATTTTAGAACTCATAAAGGCTCAAAGCAAATTAATTGTGAGATTATGTAATGAGATAAGTGACAATTATTGGAAACATATATTATGAAACATACATATGCAACATAAATATCCTGCCCTCAAAAAAAAAAGAAAAGAAAAGAAAAGAAAAAAGTCACAGTGGCTTTGTGACAAATATAATTTAGACAAAGAATGGTCCCCAGTATTATAATAACATCAAGATTATCTGTCCTATGAGGATCCCCTCTCAATTCAACATTAAATATTCTAAAAATAACAAAATTAACATGAAAGAATAAAGAAATTATGCTTTAAAATTAGTGAGAAAAGGTGCTTATATGAGAGGAAAATATTGGTTAGGAATGGCATCATTTTCTATGGACTGCTGTTCAGGATATAATCCTACATTTTGTAGTGGATATAGTGTAAGGCAGAGGGGCTTGAAGCTCAAAACACAATGAATAGGGTGTATTTCCAACCATGAACATCACTAACAGCACACATGTACATAATTCTCTACTAATACAAGTTAAAATAAAAATACATATTCAAGCTCATCTTGCTTCAAGCTCACACTAATTCTCCCTTTTGAAGCTTGTTATGCTTAAAAATAAATTGACTGCACCTTTCAGGTAAGGCAGGTAAAACTTGGTTTGATCATGGGAACTCATATTCTGTGTATTTTATGTAATACTGCTGAAAGTCTACAGATGGTTCTGTCCTCAAAAACAGTAACTAAGGACTAAAGATGGGGGGAAATATTTATTAAAAAAAATTAAAATGCAAAAAAAAAAAAAAAAAACTGGTAAACTACTGACACTCCTCAATTGACAGTACATTGCAGTGATCTTTAGGAATACTTTTGCAAACCTCACAATCACCTGTGGAACACCCACAGGTCAACCAAGTCAAACATGAGAAAAAGTCTTTGTTCTTGAATCCCAAGCCCCTGATGCCTTTTGTCATCTTTACTGTAATGCCTCCACACAGATCTGCTCCTCTGTAATCTCATCCAGCATCTGAACATCAACAGGACTGCAAATGTCACTGTCGTACACTTCTGTGCCCATCAGCGCCTCCTCCAGACCCTCAGCTTTGGCCTTCGGAAAGCCATGCTGTTCAGATGGTGAGGTGCTTTCTACCTGAACTCTGAGTCTTCGATGCCAGCACGGTAGTGAATCATGAGGCAAGTCAAGCTTGGAGTACGTTCACGGACTTGGCCAAGAGCGCCCTGCTGGGGTAGGGCCTTGCGTCGAGGAGTCAATCGTGTCCTCGCTCCTTCTCCCACCTCAAAGAGTTGTTATGCTCCAGCTCCTGGTCAATCTCCTGCTGCAACTTGTCCAACATAAACTCCAGTTTCTGTGAGCATCACTCTGGGAGGCCACAGTAAAGATCTGATAAATCTCTTTGTGTGATGAGGCAGCTGCGTCCAGCCCACCTTCCTTGCGCACTAGTTTGGAGCCACTGTTTCCAGGTGGCTGCTTGGAAGGACTGGCCCCAGCATAGGTCTCTGTGTCACTGCTCTCATTGTCAGATGTGTTAGGTGTGTGTTTCGGAGAAGGTTCCACCACCCCTGGTCCCATTTCCGCAACCTGTTCTGCAAGTCTGGCTTTGGGCACCTGCCTCAAATTGAGGAGTCGAGAGCTAGTGTTGATAATGTGACGTGTAAGGCCAGTAGTTGCCCGATTGATGGTAGACTTGGCCTCAGGATCAGCCCCACGCCGGTCTGAGGCGGCTACGCAGTAAGGGTGCTCTGTTAGACACTTCTCCTGACACTTCTTGTGGCAGACATAAGAACAGGTCATGCACTGTGAGGCAGCCTTGGTCCAGACCTTCTTCTTGCAATATTCGCACCAAGTGGGATTCTGGAACTGAGTGTCTTGAAAATTGTGCCGCATCTCTCCGATCTGCATGCCGCTGTAACTTGGTTCATCCCGGGTTACTATGAGTACCTGCTCCCGTTCCTTTTCCCGGTCTTTTAAGTCTTCTTCCTGTAGACTCCCTTCTCGCTCACGTTCTATCAGTCCACTGGAGAGGTCTGACTCCCCGTCTGCAAGGTAAGTGAAGTTGAGTGTGACATCACCATAGCAGAGTTTCTCATTGAATCCTTTGTGAGTGCTCAAGCTGCGCAAAGCAGTACGGCTGACACTGGCCCTCGGTTCGGGAGCACATAAACGGAAGGTGCTCTGATATTCTGCAGATGACGTAGCTAAGCATTCCAGTGCTATGTGTTCCAAGCGCAAGCTGATGTGCCCCAAGCACAAGAGACTACCAAGCTTGAAGGGGTCCTTGCACCAAAGTGCTACATTAAGGAATTTGTGGTGGCTTTCCACCTCAAGGATCACAGAGGCTTTGTTCCAGCGGGCAGCTCTGCTGCGGTACATGGTTTCAGACGATTCCCAGAGACCCTGCTCATCGACGCTGTCCCTAGTGTTGGAGGAGCTCTCGGATATCTTGTCTTTGGCTGAATCTTGCTTGTTTGTGGCTGGAATATTTGGGATTTCCTCTGCAGGCTCTGGGTGCTTGCTCACAGGCTTCGGCTCTGGTGACTTAACAGCGATTTTCTCTACTGATTTGTCACCATTGGCAGGTATGGGTTGCGTTTTTTCTGGACTTTTTTCCACTGCAGGTTCGTTACCTTCGACCAGGCTTTGGGTTTCTGAGGAGGCAGATGTGACTTTTATATGAGGCCTAGGAGGGACAGGAGGGCGTGCAGGTGGTGGAGGAGGGGGGACCGTTGGTCTCTGTGGTGGTTCAGAAGATTCAGCTGTCTTGAGAGTTGGCGCCTTTGGTGATTCTTTGGGCTGGGGTTTGAGTGGGGACTGAAGGTTCAGTCTGCGGTTGAGAATTGGCGAGATGGAACCAAGGGGCTTGGCCAAGTTGGCTACAGTTTTTTTGGGACTTTGGTTTACAGAGAGCAGGAAATCCTCCTTAGTGTCAACAGTGACTGGAGCTGCAGTTGATTTGGACTCGACAATTAGCTCCTCAAACTCAGAGTCATTATCTCTGTTTTCAGATATGTCCATGGTGGTTATTGGGGCTGGGTCCTCCTCGTAGCCCCCAGGCTGATGAAGATAGCTGGGCTCCTCCATTGGGCCTAGGGTTTCTTGGAGTGTCCCCAAGCCCACAGTAGACACCTGGTGCCGGACTGGCCTCTCATATAAGACTATCACTCTCTCTCCAGCTTGTTTTAGCAGCTTCGGCACTTGGACAGAGGACGTCACTTTGACTCCTGTGCAAAAAGACAATGAAGAACATTTGAAGCTTTGCAAATCTATTATAAAATCTTCCAAAATTGGGCATCAAATGAACTATCCACCATGTCAAACATTCCATCTGAATAGTAAAAGTAATTGTATGTAATCACTAACCTCCAATAGCAATGAGGCGATCTCCTCTCTGTAAGTCTGCCAGGGCAGCTGGGGAGTTTGGGGTGACAGTCTCTATGCTCACATGCACCGTGTCACCATCACTGGCCGGGACATGCCTAAACGTCATTCCCACGCTCCCAGATGGTCCTTTGATCACCTCAGTCTGCAACAGACAAAGAGAAACAATATCAGATTTGCGAATAATATTAATTAAAAGGTTGTGTACTTGAAGAAACTTGGGATTCACAATTATAATTAAATTCCAAGTAGCTTTGTAAATTGTAACATCTTTTTTATTGCAGGTGTTGTTCTGGCATACATTACTTTAAGTCATAAGATCAACAACTGGGACTGGATAGGAAAGGAGAAGTTAGGAGAAGCTTTTGTTACTAGTTGAGAAGAGCACTAGCGGTTAAGCCAAAAGACAGTGTTTTTTAAAGCTTATCTTTTGACAGCAACAGCAGTTTATAATTAGGGCGGACAACCTACATTATGATGTGAACAAGACAGCCTTCACTTTCTATAGAAAGCTCTCTCTTCCCATCACATCTAACAATTTTCATGGTGATAAAACAATGCTCTCTAAAACGAAGGAAGGGAGGTCTGCAATTACTGCTAATTTCACTGCAAACGTGACACGAAGTAGCAGCTGCTGTTTCAGGCTGGCTGCATCACAAAGCCCGCATCAAAAAATCCACCTGCAGGTCCACCTGCACCTCGGGGTGACACCATATAACAGCAGGTACAGAAGGAGCAACTTAGTGTGCCAAAGTGTGGAAAGATTCCACAAGAACCACCAAGAAGCAAGAATGATGATCTGGACTTTATAATAGTTGCACAAACACCAGTATGATTGTTTTTCATTGATCTTTCTATGATATGCTCTCTGTGTCTCCCGTGTTCTCTCTCTCTGTTGTTTGTGCTGGGGGTGGGCAAGAAAAGACAGGATGCAGATCTACGCTGCCGAGATGGATGACTGTAATTTTGCTGCTGTCATTTGTTATAACCCTTGAGAAGGGCACTGATTGAGTTAAACATGGGATGAAAAAACAGACAATCTACTCAAGCTGGCAAGCGGAAGACTGACTTGCCCAGTTTTGACCAATGACTAACTGTCTATTGAAACATTCAAGAAACCACTGAAAGTTCTTAGAAGGCAACTTACAAAAAGACACCCAAATTCAACAGTATAAAATGGATAGTTTCAACTTCATATATTCGTATATTAATATCGGTCTGTGTCTGTCTGTCTGTCTGTCTGTCTGTCTATCTTAATAATAAATCTAACTATTTAACATTGATATCTTATGTTGCTGTTTCCATTTTGCCACTGATTAAAAATAAAAACATTAAATGTTTTATTTGAATATTTACTGTTTAAAATGGTCACGCAAACATATATTTTACATAATCAATTGCACTGCAATTGAAGGAGGGCATTTATGGTAGCCACAGGAGTGAGTATGAATTGAGACAAGGAGAGAACACTTGTTCCAATACTATTTGCATACATGTCAGCTTAGCTGAGATGCTGATGATAAGTTTGTTTATAAAAGACAAAATAAATACACAGGAACATAAATCTTAATGACTGAAGGGTTGCTGTTAAACTCTCCACAGAGATGATTAATTCTGAACATTTCCTCCCTCAGGACACAACCCGATCCCACCTTTTACACATGTCAGAGAGGGTTCGTGGGAGAAAAACAAAAGCTTCAGGCTTTTTTGAGGACACTGATGTTTTTTTTTTTTTACCGGCATGTTTGGGATAATTTATTGCAACCTGTTCAAGATAGAGAAAGAAAATGAAAGCAAAGTGTATGTGAGGAATCCAGAAAAAAATGATGTTCTAGATTTAATGAGTTAGATTACTGAAACAAATATGACAAAACAGAAAACAAGACACCATTGTTTGCAAGGGCTGTGATCTAGAGAAGGCTTTTATCTGATATTCGCCTTAACAAACACTAAAAATTACTTCCAAACATTCAGATCAAAGTCTTCTGGTACAGGATCATGTTGTACCTCAACATTAAACTTGGTTGGACCTACATTACATGATGCCTAGACTTGAAGACTGAATGAGCAATGTTTGGTCAAGTTATAAAAGAAAATGATCACAGGAGTGCTACCATCAGACTTAATTACAATAAATTGCACAACCAAACTAGAATTACAAAAGAAAACAACAAGATTTTCCTTAAACCAAAAATAAAAATAACTAGCAGAGGGTGAAAGAGACACCTGCACTCAACATGCACCTTTGTTTTCCCACTTTTAGAACGACAAAATGACAAGGTTCAAAGACAGAGAAGAAATGAAAGAGAAAAAGAAAGATTTGTCTGACACAGGAACCGAACGGCGACATTGAGCAGCAATTACAGGCGATTTCTGTAGCTGAGCGGTGGCTAAGGGGTAATTACACAACCATGGAAAGACACAGCAGGAAGAACACTCACACACACATTGTGTGCGTTACTGTGTGTCTGCGTATGTTGAGTGCAGGTAAACGGACTGCTGCCGCTCCGACTGGTACGTGAGAACGCTGTTCATGTGTCAATTTGTCGTCCGTCTCACCTCATCACCACAAGGTTCACAGATACACCCTCACATCAAGTATCAGGGAAATATAAAACAGCTTTTCAACAACAAACACACACAGGTGCCCTGTGGGACATTTCCAGGTCAGTTCCATTGATTATAGCATAAATGTCAGAATTAAAACACAACACTTACATACCACTACACACATTCAATAGAACCACAATAAAAATGAAACCTCTTGTCATTATTTACTCACCCACATATCACGCCAATCACATACGACTTACTTCTGTGAAATATATATTGTGAATAATGTGCTGGTTCCTGCTTCTCAGTTATTAAAATGTGGAATTGAGCTTACAAGCTCTGAAAAAAGCACAAGAAAGTATAAAAGCAGCATGTAAGTGCTCTTCAGAAGCCATACATGTAGTTAAGATTTGTAGTTGCCTGACAATATTTTTTAACAAATTAGCAACATATTTTTTCAAAGAAATTAATACTTTTATTTAGCAAGGGAGCATTAAATGAATCAAAAGTGAAAGAAAAGACATTGTTTCAAAAAATTCAAATTAATGTCGTTCATTAAGAAATCAAATAAACGTTCTATTCTAAGGAATCCTGGAAAATAATTTATATCAGTTTCCACAAAAAATATTAAGCAAGCACAACTGTTTTCAATATTGATTAAGCAACAAATCAACCTATCAGAATGATTTCTGAAGGATCATGTGACACTGAAGACTGGAGTAATGGCTGCTGAAAATTCAGATTTACAATCACAGGAATAAATAGCATTAAACTATATTAAAATAGAGTTATTTAAATTTATAATATTATTTCACAATATTACTGTTTGTACTGTATTTTTGACCAAATAAATGCATCTCTGGTGAGCATAAATATACGTGTAAATGAAACATAACATATTAGTGACACTCATTTTCCATGGAAGATAGAATGTAAAATGAAGTTGGAACAACGTGAGGGTGAGTAAATACTGATTTGAAGTAATGTTAAAACCTTTACGCTGAATCGACAAACAAAATCTTGAGACAGTCTTTTAAAGGGAATAATAACAATGTTACAATACAAAAGCATCCCTGACGAGGAGAGAGAGGCAAACAAAACAGCACCAAACTTTTGATTAGGGATGCACCGAAATGAAAATTCTTGGCCAAAACCAAAAAAGAGGAAACCAAGGCCGAAAACCGAAACACCGAAAGAAATTATGCCAATTATTAGTACCATTGCATTTATGGCTATGACTGTGTACTAACTTTATTAAAATCCTGTCACGTGATGAACGAACGACTCAAACCCGAAGACTCGGGAGGTGAACTAATCAATTCTCTTTCCGGCTCTGACTGCATTGGTTAAGTTTATGGGGTTGTGATGAATGAGCGACTCAAACCCGAAGACTTGTCAGATAGGCTAAGAGGTGAGGTGAGCTAATCATAGACTAAAGACCCAGGTAAACAATGAATTTATTTTTTTTCTGTTTCTTAGACCATTATAGTTTTGTATTGTTTGTAGTGTGATCAACGTTTGCACAAGTAGTAGATAGGGAAGTAGCACATAACATTTTAATTATATTTTGCTAAAATGAACGAAATGACTCGAAAAAAGATTCGTTCATTTAGCTGAACGAGACTCAAAGGTCCGAGTCAGTAAAATGATCCGAACTTCCCATCACTAGTTTGCGTCATCACAACATTTCGGCCGTATTGTTTCGGTGATAAAAGTCTTTCGGCCGAAAACCGAAAATGCACTTTTGGAAAATTTTCGGTGGACGAATATTCGGTGCATCCCTACTTTTGATTTCATTTTCTTTTCTAGTTTTTCTCTGATGCCTCCAAAAAGAATGAGTCTCTCTCTCTCACACAGACACACGCACAACACAAAACATACAGCAATATGCTTGGCCACCCTAATACTGCCTCTAAATGCGCACAGACATCAAATCGTACTGTGCACTCAAAAAGACAGACAGACAGATGAATAACTGCTCAGAGAAAGAAAACATGCCACACAAAATCAGCCTTACACATTCCACACACACCAGATATAGTACACTCTGTACAACAAAATGGAAGTTTTCCTCTAGTCATCAGGTGTCAGCGAGTGCATGCGTGTTCGTAGGTGGTAGATGTGTTACGTGCACCGGTGGGATTGTTGACAGATGCCCATTGAAGCTATTGTGCCGAACGGACAGTTGCCTTGTGTGTACACCTGTTGCTGGAGGAGCGACTGTGTGTGTGTTCAGCCAATCCTCCCACTCTCCATTTCTCTCTCGCTACCTCCATTTTTCCTGCTATCCATTTCATTCATCCTCCCACTCCCTTCATCCCCCACCTTTCTCTTCGACTGGCTTATATAAATCTACCCTTTTCAGAACAGACTCTCATCCTTTACTTAAGCAACACGGGCGATAATGATGATGCCCAACAGACAACACAAAATTGATATATACTTTGCTTTACCCTTTAGGCACATTCAGGAAGAAAAAAAAAAAAAAAAACGTGGAAAATTATTTCTTTGTAAGTTTGTGGCTGCTTACAAATTATATTTTGGCTCTTCAGAAGACTTTTATGCATACCAAGGCTGCATTTATTTGATCAAAATTGCAATTATTATTATGATAACTAAAAATAACTTTTTATTTTAATATATTTTAAAATGTAATTTGTTCCTGTGATGGCAAAACTGCATTTTTTAATTCCAAAGAATAGCATTTATTTGAAATTGACATTTTCTGTCACTTTTGATCAATTTAATGTCTCTTTGCAGAATAAAACTACTAAAGGTTGGCCAACTAAAACCTTGGTTGAATCTGATTGTGATGATTTAGATCACACCTATAGCTTCCAGATCAAATGCACAGAAGTTCTGAGGGATGACAGAGACCGTGCCAAGTCAAACACTCGTGCCAGGAGTGATCATGTGATAAATCGACAGAATCAACAATGAAGCAGCAGGTTTATTTGGTCCTTTGTTGAGTGAATGAGGTGTTTGGTAAAAGGATCCATCGTCAAACAACTATGGAATAACTCACTGGAAATGTAATACGTTTTGACGTGTTTCATTGAGTGACAAACATCGAGGATCGAGGCAGCAACCTTCAGCAACTTCAGATGCACGAAGAATCACAGAGAAAAGTGTAGCACTCTGTCTCCTCAGAGCCTGTTTCTCTTAAAGGTTTGTTTTTTTAATCTGTTAGTTTTATCCACAAGCTGAACTACAGAGGTGAGCTAATGAAATTAAGATCGACGAGCACATTCAGACTCACTCCCACCAACTGGCAAAAAGAGAAAACACAAACCAAAGAGTCATGCTACAACAAAGAAATATATTTCTGTAAATAATATTTAAAATACAATTTGAATAAAATGAATGAATAAGAATGCTAACTTTTGACTTTCTCCATGTAATATGGTTTATTTAGAGAAAAAGAGTGTGAAAACACTCTAAAAATGTTTTTAGATTGTTTTGTATTTTACTTTTTACATTGCACATTTTGAATGAAATTGGCCACAATGTCTGTTAAACTGAAATTAAGATTCCTTTAATTAAAAAACATCCCTTTCAGCCATTTCAGAGCAAATAAACAAAACATTAAGAAAAGGCTGCAAAATATTAAGATATCTTTCTAGCTACAGTATACTGGCCAGGTCTACTCCTCAAACATTCTGTATCTTCCTTCTGGCTGAGTTCAGTGGTCAGATGCAGTAGTGAGAGCCGTCAGAGCAATGGCCAGTAATCGAATCATCTGGCACATGTCAGAGAGATTAGTGTTAGGGTATAGGGTAGCAGTCCCCGCAAGGCATGCGAGCACACACATACACACACACACGCACACACACACACACATGCACAGCATAAGAGAGCTCTAGCGATTAATAGTTTATTTCAAAGGAAGAAGAAAAAAAGTAACAGACGTGAAAGAAAGGAGGCTTAGATCAATGAGCTGAAGTGGCCAGATAGAGGATTTTAGAAGGATCTGGTGAAAACAGAAGTGAACGTCAGATTTTAAAATAACATGTTTTCTCAAATAACAAATTTGATTGTTTTACAAGTGGTATTGTACAAAGTTTTTGTTGATTTCCAGTAAAAAACTGCACCTAAAATTAAAAATATCCAATTTATATTAGATTATTTATGTAATAAATCCAATCAGACATCTGTCTGTTGGGGACATCTATCCATCCATCCAAGAAGAATTAATATTTTTTTCTGTGAAGTACATACCACACAGACACACATACACACAAACATACATATACATATACATATATTAATTATCTGAAAAGTAGTGTTAATATCTTTAACTTTTTTCCTTAAAGTAAACTTATATTGTATACTATAAAATTGTTGTTTAGATTTTTTTTTTTATTTTTTTTTTTATCATCATCAAAAAAAAAAAAAAAAAATACTGGAAAATTATTTTTGCAATGACCTGGCAAGCGGCTCATCAACACGATCACCTAAACTGAAATTAATGATTAATTTTTTTGAAAACAAATGCCTACGAAGTACAAAACTAATACACATTTATCTATAAAGTTTCTTAATGATTTTCCCCCCCTCAGTGTTACAACAAAACTGCAAGGATTCACGTATCCTCAGGTAAAGTGGAAAAAAATATTCTCAATTATCCCATTAGTGACAAGATTAAAAATTAAGCACTAGAAATATTATATTGAGAAATTTCAGAGCTTGATGAAAATTCAATTTCAAAATGTTTGACAGCCAAAGCTGACAGGAAGTGAGGATAATTAAACAGTAAGTGTTGCTGTGGATTAATGCGTTTTATATTAAGTTGCCTGGTTTGAGTCACATGAAGCACAACAACTCATGGCGGTGGTGGAATATCGTCAACATTGCCCTTTTCCAACTCTCGCCTAATTCAATCACTCACTCTTCTTCATTTCACCCATCCTCCAATCCACGCAAATTAACAAAACGCTGCATTGCACGTAGTTACATGACATGATGTTATAATTTACAAAATCTACCATATCCAGTTCTGACTCAAAGTTTTAAATTAGAGGAAGTCAATTTGCACTAAATATTATGCATTAAATATATACATATCATAAAAACCTTAACAAAACTCTACCACAAATTTGCTGATTCCAAACCAAAGTTATGTGCAAAACAAAACAAGCCTTTATTTCTTGGAAGAAACCTTCAACCATGGGTTCAGCAAGTTCCACTAATTGCTTCTCATTTTCTGTTCGTGGATGAACCTATTCCAGGAAGCACTCTATTTGAACGCATTTGTTCAAAGCTGGGATGAATGCAGTCGCGTCTCATCACGGACGGGCTGAATTTTCATGTTGCCGCTACGTTTTTGTGATAGGAGGCGGCTTTTCAGAGAGCGCCACACAAAAGGGAGGGTTGTTATGGAGACGGGGGACATTCAAAAAACAAGACCCTTCTCATCCCTCTCATTTGCAATTGTTCACATGCAGCGGCCAGAGCGTTCTTTAACGTCCGTCGAGTCGGTTCCGTTTTTAGCACCTTCATTGTTATTCAGCTGCTCAGGATCTCAGGTCCCCTCATCTACATGGACCCGCCCCCGGTTTAACCCCCACGCGCACGGGACGAAAGGTAGAATGGGAATAACCAAACGAAAGATGGAAGGGAAAATGAAGAGTCTCTCCTATCAACGCTCAAAGGCCAACCAACATACGGGGGGAACAAGAGTGCGTCCTTATCACTCTGGCATTTTGTTTGTCATTTTCATTCTCTCAGCTTAAACTGAGGCAGTTACTTAAAAGTGGAGTTTCAAATGTCCCTTCCCATGCAATCGGCAGCTGTCTGATACTGTCAGAAGATTCATGGCTTTATAACACTCTCACCAGCAGCTCTATATTCAACAGGTGACATTTTGCTTCAAAGAGCGATGGACTCTGAAGGGTAGACTAGCGCCTGGCTCCAATCTGACTGCAAGCAATTAATGCTCCAGTGAGAACTGTGCAGTTGATGAGGCCAGTCAGAAACTTTCAAATACGTCTGTCGAACACTGTTCATCCGTTAAAACGGGTTTCAAATGAAGGTCCACAGCTTATACGTCAAACTATTATTCATCAACCCAACAATCAGCACAGATAACACTGTTCCAGCAACAGAAACAGTTCTGCAACAATGTATGAAATATATATTTCTAATAAAGAATGAAAGAAAGAGGAAGGAAATGAGTTAGACTAACGAAACAAAAAGAGGAAGGAAAAGTATTAAGGCAAATAAGTAAAAAAAGGAAGGAATGAATGAAAACAGAAAATACAGAAAGGAAACACAGAAAGAAAAAGATTAAGGAAATATAGTAAACCGCAAATGAAAGAAAGCAAACAAAGGGGGAAATAGGATAGGAAATTAAAGTAGGAAAAAATATAGTGAGGAAATAAACTAAGGAAGACAGGAAGGTCACAAATGGGAAACGGGAAACTTTATGAACTTTTAGGAGTTTAGGAAAGTTTAGGAAAGGACTGTTTAGGGAAGGAAAGGAAAGGAAAGGAAAGGAAAGATGAAAAAAAGAGGAAGGAAATAATGTAAAGGAGTAAGGGAAGGAAGGAAATAAAGAAAGGAAACGATGACAAATAAGGTAAAGGAGTAAGGAAAGGAAATGAAGGAAGGAGGGAAAGAAAGGGAGGAAATTACAGGAAGAAAAGTAAAAGAAAGGAAGGGAGAGGAAAGGATATAAAAGATACAAATAAGGAAAGAAGAGAAAGATAATCAGAAAAAGGAAATGGAAAAAGCAACGAAGGAAATGAGCAAAGCAAATCAAAGCAAAGAAAAAAAAGATAGCTGTAAGCGTAGATATATAACTCTAGTGCCTCACAGTCGTCTTTGCAGCTCTCTCTTTCTCTCTCCAATCCTTTTATTTCCAGGAGAGGTGCCTGGTCAAGCAGAGAGCAGCAATAAACTGCATAAAAATGAGATTTAGCGGCAATATACTTCAGACTGCATCAAATCGTAACAGCACAGACAAAGAGCAGCTGGCCTGTCAGACACCCCAGTACAAACAACAATTAACTAAAAATACAGCAGCAGCTGACTGCGGACAATACATACTTCAGAAGAAAGTTAAAGACACTCAGCCCTGACCCCATACACTCGGCTGGGGAACAAGAGTCATCTGGCTGAAAATCACGCTGTGCTGACTAAAGACAAGGAGGTTTCTCCATACATAGCCTCTCAAAATGCGGCTCTAATGGATTTATACCACTTTTCAAAATAATGCTGTCATTAAGAAACATTGTCTGTGTCTCAAGACAGAAATCCACTAAATTGATCTCCATAATATTGATTTATTAGAAATGATCTGCCCTGTTGTAACATTTCCGTTATCTGTTGCAACTTGCGTCATCTTTTGAATGCATAAAAATTACACTGTTTGTCTTCACGTGCATAAAGATTCAGCCAACCAATCGGTGTTCAGCTTTTTCTGTCGTGGAGGGCGGAGCTGGGATTCATTTAGTGAAGGGGCCGGAATAACCAGCAATGAGTGTTAGCTCTGTGGCATTGGTAATATACCCATCAGACGCTCTGTCATGCACAAGGATGGCTGTCAAATTAGTTGGATGATCGTCATTGGCACAGAGCAAAATCAATTGGAAATATAAATTAGAAAAACAGCCTGGAAAAGCCTAATGACAGACCCTAAATAATATGACTCTTACACACAATGTCTAGCTTTGAGTGTCTAGAAAAGGGCACTGTAAATGTAATGAATTATTATGTATCCTATAAGAAATGTTTTTATTATAAATTATTCCAATGATTTAAATTATATTGTATATTTATGAAATTTCTATAATATATAAATCTTTATATATATTTATAATTATACATTAAATGACAAAATTGCATTAAAATTTTAGATATACAAAATAGACACTAACACAGCATCATAGTGGCCCGAAAGCCAGTCCTCGGGGGGGAAAGACTGTGATAAGACAAGGTACTGCGCATGAAACAGCTATCTTAGAGCCATTATGAGAGATGTCTGTATCTGAATAAGCAAAGATGAATAGGACTTGAACTGATATCTTGACAAAGCATGTATACAGAGGGTTATTTGTCTTTGGTTTAAATAAGATTTAAATCTAGGTGGGCAAATGGAAACACACAAACATGGCAGCTGGATAACCCACACGCCACAAATTGAAGGCAAAATTGAGTCTGTGCGCGTGCGTGCGTGCGTGCATGTCTGAGGGACATTCAACAGCAAACATCTGAAATGAGAGCATCACAAAGACGTCATGGACATAACGGACGTAACAGGACTTCAAATATAAAACACACACTCAAATGAGCAAAATGCATGTCAATCAACTAAAAAAAATGAAGGAAAGGAAATGAAAGCCACTGATCTGCCAGTGACAAAACTAGCTTCCCATAACACACACTCACATATAAATGCACACACACAAATAAACACACCCCCTGCAGCGCTCGATGGTGTTATTTGGATTGTAAGGAACTCACACAAACCATATTTTGAAGAATGAAGACAAAGTGTTATTCTCACAGAAATGTCGAACAAGTTTCAAATGCTTCTTGCAGCTGGAATAACAACAACAGAAAATATTTCACAGGAGCAAAAGCCTGATGACTGCACAGAAACAGCCACACAGAAATAAAGCTTTTTTCCTCTGTCCAAGGGTCACTATGGTCTGGCTGACCGGATGAAGTCAGGTTGTTAAAAGAAACGATCAGTCAGGCATCAGAGCAGATGTGCAAATATACGTCAACTCACTTGCTGCTGCTGCTCTATTGGAAAAGAGCTACGTCTGTTGAACAATAAACTTGGTGCAAATACTGAATAAGAATTCCTCACTAATCATTTATGAACTTATTAAGAATCATTTTATAGAGTTTTCACTCTCCATTTCTAGAAATTATTTTACAGCTGATCTCACTTTACCTATGCAAAATATAAAAAAATATAATTATAATTATAATTATTTTGGCTCTTTCTGAGCGCAAACTAAATAATAATACTATCTATATCTATATTAATCGTTGCCCAGCATTATTTAAATATTTAAAAAAGTTATTTAAATTAATTAACAATTTAAATTATTTAGAACTTCCCGACATTTCAAGGCATTCCAATACCACAGGAACCTTACATAGCATATGCATGTTAAAAAAGGGTTTCTTTGCATGGACATTTCTTACAGTCTCTAACTTATCTAGATGACCACGTACACTGAGGTTTGCTGGAAATGGGCATCGGCGGGCGAGCGACTGCAGGGCGGTGCAGGTCGATGGTGAGAGCGGCTGGAACGGCAGGAGATAAGAACAAATGAAAAGACCCCAGAGGCTCAGTATCACTTACTTATTACTGATAGCGGTGTTAGCCTCTCTGCACCAGAGGTGTAAGCTAAGAAAACATGCTTTAACACTTCAGCGTTTAGACTGGGTTAAAAAACAATCCCCCAGCATGCACACAGACAAAATGGGTGTCACAAGTGCTACCATGCACATATTCTTTTGTGCAAATACCATGATTATACCCATGTAAATACCATGTATATGAACCACTGCACTTATGAGCAGAGATCACAGTGCTGTTTTACATATAAAATTACTTTAGGATATGAGGAACGTAATATAGAGAGATGAAAAACACAAAGAGAGGAAAGAGATACCCAGTGGAGTGAGAGAGAAAGAGAAGGGTGGGAGAACATAAGAGAGAGGGAGAAAGAAAAACAATGACCTTTTCCAGATGATATCTGTACTAATCCTGTGTTTGAGTCCCTGCTGAGGTCTCTGAATCTGGGGGTCTGGGGGAAGCTGATAAACACGAGCTGAAACGCACAGTGGCCAGTGTGCATCTGCATCTCCATGCAAAATTCTGTATTTCAAATAAACATGCCTGCATGTGTGCACATTCCTATGAGCGTCTATGCAAACACACACTTAAGCATGCAAGCAGTCGCCTAAACACCGCATGTCCTTGCTGATGGGATTGGTCAATGTTACATATGAGAACCCTTAAGTCAATGTAGAGTCATCAAGCATATAAACATGCCGTGTCAGTGCTGGTGCATGCCTATTATAGCGATCAGATCTCTCTCGCTCTTTCTTTCTCTCTCTCTCTCTCTCTCTCTCACACACACACACACACACACACACACACACACACACACACACACACACACACAGGGGCTGGCTTATTGTGTTTCTTAATTAAGTAGAGTCTACAGCCACACACAAAGAAATATATTGTGGTTTCTGTACAGCTGTTCATTTCAGATGTATTATTGAACTTCTAAAAATCAGATAATATAAAACAAATAAGTGAATGAATAAGCAAACAGTAAATAATTAAATAATAATAAGAAAAAGAAGAATTATGTTATTATATGTTATTTTCGTTACAAATTCAACCAATTTATTCAAACATTTATATTGCTATATATTTCCATCTTTTTGGATATTAATTTCCAGTAAATTAAATACTTTACAAATGAACAGTGCTTCATCTTTTTTTGGTAATCTTCTTCTTAACTGGCAGCTTGTTCAGACACAAACCAAAAGATAATATTATTCATAACAAATGAATGATGAGACTGGCATCAGTGCACAAACAGATCCACATTATGTAACACTCACATTAAAAACAAAAGACTCAAACATTAATAGTTAATAAATTACCAATCACACTGGATGAACCTCTGTGAAACAGCCGATATACAAACACTTGTGAGTGTAGTGTACATCAGTTGAATTCTACATTAATTAAAGTTGTGACGTCGCTTGGAAATGTACATAACCTACTCTTTCTATAGCGGATGTGAAGATGCTGCTGGATTTAACAGGAGATGAGAGACAAAATAAAATCACTAGAATGGAGCAATTTAAGTTGACATTTTCTGACCGCTGCCATTGACTGCTTGGTGAAGTCGCAGTTACCAGGTAGAAAAGGAAAAGGTTTTTGCAAATATGAATGTTTAAATCAATAGCAATTAGATGGTGTTTGTCCTTCCTCCAAAAGGAAGACAAACAGACATTTATAATAGAGGGAAATAGACTACAGATTTATTATGGACACGAGCCACTTCACAAAGCTGCCCATTTTGGTGGATAAGCAACAATAAAACAAACTGAACTAAAAACTAAAGCACAACCAATTTGACATTTTTGGTACAGAGTCTAAATATCTCCTCATAGAGAACAACAAATGAGCAACACCAACTTCCACCAAAATGAACCTTGCATATTAATGATGACCAACATTTACTTCCTGAACGTTGCCTCAAACAACAGCCCCAGAAGTGAAAACGGTAACACTTTACAATAAGGTGTCATTTGTTAACATTAATTAATGTATTAGCTAACATGAACAAACAATGAACAATGCATTTATTACACTACTTAATAATCTTTGTTAATGTTAGTAAATGAAAATAGTTGTTTATTGTTTATTCATGTTAGTTCACAGTGCATTAACTAACGTTAACAAACACAACTTGTGAGTTTAATGAAATTAACATTAAGATTAATAAATGCTGTAGAAGTATTGTTCATTCGTTTACTAATGTTGTTAACTAATGTTAACTAATGAACCTTACTGTAAAGTGTTACTGTGAAAAATTTTCCAAAGTCATTTCAACCTGTACAGCTGTGCTGCATATCATTATCTCCTGTTTTTTTTACACTGGCAAACACTAAAATTAATAGCAAAGAATTATAGTTTAATTAAAGCTGGATATTTACTGGTTCATCTTTGACTTTTGACCTGAGTCATAGACAACAGTGTGCATGCATGTCTGGTTGTGCATGTGTATTTATTAATGCATATCAAACATGCGTGTTTATGCATGTGCAGCGCAGCAAACCTATACTTCAGCACCCTCAGGCAGAGAGAAACACATGCAGCAGGACGTGTAACGCGTACCTCTTTGATGGAGCTGCGAGTTTTTTCCCGCCATTCGTCAGAACTGAGCTCTAAGGTGCAGTGAACATATGTCTCCCTTTCATATGAACCCAGGATAAACAACCTTTAGAGAGAACACGGAGAAAGAAAAAAACAGTCATTTTTATCATTTTTAAAGTACTGGTATATTTTAGTACATCATATACAATAACTGAATGTGCTCACACAAACAAATAATGCTGTGATCAAAAGAAATGAATAGGGCAAATTTAGCTCTGAAACCTGATCAACAGTCATGGAGTTCAAATGACTGTTTATAAGATACTACTGCCATCTGCTGGCTACCGTATTTTAGAGCTAACAAACATTTTCATTACAAGCACTAAAAAGAAACATTATGGGCTTTAAAAAATATATACATGCACACTACCATTTAAAAGTAAATGATTTGTGATCAGTAAGATTAATACTTTGAAAAGTAAAGGTAAAGACCTTTGTTACAAAAGATTTCTATTTCAAGTAAATGCTGTTTTTTGTTTTGTATTATATTAATATCACATTTAATTAATGATATATAAAATTATTTTACTATTATTTCACAATATTACTGTTTTACTGTATTGTTGATCAAACAAATGCAGCTTTGGTGAGCATTTTTTTAAAAATCATACCAACCACAAACTTTTGAATGGTAGTGTACATGCATTACAAAATATAAAAATATAATACTTAAGAACAGATGTAAAGATTATTAAAGCCTTGTGATATACATAAGAGGTAATAAGGAAAAGCCTGACCAGACTGTATTTACTTTCTGTGCTTTGATTAAAAATGTGACACTTTCTCTAATAATAAATAAATATAAATATCAATTTCATCACATTTGTAACTAAGGCAGTGATGCCAATCCTGCTCCTGGAGGGCCTCCTTCCTGCAGATCTGAGCACAAACCGTAACTAAAAAATCCTCAACAAGCAAAACGCAACTGGCCCTTCAGAAGCATGACTGGTCACCCCGTTGTGAATGCTGATCAAGTTATAGTCCACTGTTGCCCTCTGGTGGTGGAAAAGCCCAGCACAGTTGAGACATAAACTGACCGGTGCAAACACACACTGGATTGCTATTTAACAGCAAGTTTATAAAACCCTCAAGATCCAGTGTGCAGACTACAAATTATGTGACGTGTGTGTGTGTGTGTGTGTGCGCGCGCATCAGGTTTGAGTTGGGTTTGTAATTGTTAAAGGCTCTGCATTATTAATAGAAAGCCCATTATAAACACTATTGAAGTCTGTTAATAATCTGACAAAAACACAAAGACACACAATGGTGAGAAGAATACAGCTTTTGTTGCATTGTGTGTGTGTGTGTGTCTTGTTCTCAAACACAACAGCTTGCGACCAGGCCATTTCAAATTACATTGGCTTAGAATGTTATGGCTGTGTATGAATTTTGTGTCCCAAAAGAATAAGAAAACTGAAACAGCAGTGTGTACTACCCTGAATAGACACCTATAATGATTTCAGACTCTTTATATGAATCTTTTTGTACTATACTTTTATATGTGCTACTAATTTGAAGAATTATGTATGAGTAAAGAGGATTAAAGAAAGCAAATGCAGGTGTAAATGCACTTACCTACAAAATAGAGGCTAGCAATAAAAAAATGTTACTTTAATATGCCTGATCTGGGATGACACTGAAAACTGCACAAGAGACACAAGACAAGCTGTGCTTAAATATTCAACTGTGCAAGATAATTTCCCTTATTTTTCCAGTTGTATTCCAATTGCCTTCATTTAATACTCACTTAAAGTGAGCACTTCAGTTTTTAAATACATCAATAATTAAATAACACTGTTATATTTAAATATGTACCAAATCTTAAAATGTTGAGATGCCTAAATTCACTTGTAGCATTAAAATAACTGGTTTTATTTTTAATACTATTTAGACAAAACAGCACAGAAGTTTGATATCGGCCATAACATAAATAACCATCTGTTTACACTGGCCAGCATTATTATGCCTATTGTTACCTAATCAAGTGTATTTACTAACCTCCCATGTTTCATTTGCCCAAAAAGATTAAAAAAAAAGACAGAAAGGCAAATGTTGATTGTGTCACACACAGCAACAGAAATCTGCCCTACCTGCTACATTCAACAAGTGTGACACGTAGACGCCCCTCCACCAATAGTGTCTCTCGGATGGAGATGTCCAGGTCACATGATGACGCCAGCGGTGGCTGCACTTGGAAAGGAAAAAAGGGCTTGTACCTGTTGATCAAATACAGACAGAATCATCAGACAAAGAATAATCTGGCAGTAATAATCCTTGCTTTATACACATTAAAGGCCAGATTTACTAAACAGAGCAATTTAGCCTAAGAAGCATCCTGCTCATTTCCATAACGACCAATGCAATCTATAAAGAGCACCACAAATTACCAACTATCCATGCCATGTCAAGTGGAAAACTGCTTTTTTAGGGGGGCAATAAATAATGGTGCACATATTAGTAAATTGACAACCGCAAACATTGCATGATTCATAGTCTCCTCCCTTAAATGTCTGAAAGGGAAACTCCTACAAATGCATACGCAATAAGGTCATCTGCAAAAACTGTCCACACATTTACATCAAGGGTTTGTGCGGGTGCAAGCTGTTAGTAATTCTGGCCCTGAGTTCATTATTGCAAAACAGTAGGTCACGACTTGAATCGTGAGGTCAACAGGAAACGTTTGCAAAGTCAACGGTCATTTAGAGTGTGTGTAACCCATTCACTCTACTCTTACCGGAAAAACAAGCATTTCAGCTCTGTGTGTGTGTGTTTCGTCCTTCCACACAAAGGCTTGAGGGCCAGGTTCAGTTAAATACTACTGCAAGGATTTTTAGGCCCTTTCGAATTATGCAAATCATCAGACAGGTAGGCTTTCAAGCAAAACTAAAGTGAAAACTATGATGTTAAATGTCAGATTGCATCAAGGTGAAATTAAATCTTATGCCTTTGCTCGAGGTCTCACTTTCACTGCTACTACTCATTAGCCAGCAAGTTCTATAAATTTTAAATACACCTTGGCATCTCATGGATTTTAAAAGCAGCAGAGGCCCCTGTTGTTGTTGTTACTGTTTTGTGAAAACTAGTAGTTTTTCTAACATATCCGAGTATAACTTAAAACAAATGAATAAATGAAATAAAAAATTAAAACAGTTCGTATAAAATTCAAACCTCCTAATGCTGACATTTTCAGAAGGTTAACCACTTCAGATTAAAACTTTAGGCCCTATTTTGTGCACTATTCATGGAAGCCCTTACATCATCATTGTTAAAATATTCCTAATGAGTGACTTCATGCAATTCAGCTGTGAAACACCCAGACTCTGTTCCTCTTGTATCATCTGTGAAATCACTTTTATCCCACACCAAAAAAGGTTATGAAATGAAGAGAAACGGATCCGAAAGTCAACAGGGAAAAAAACTCATCTAGAGCCTCCTCCTCTTCATTTACCTCCTCACTTAAAGAGTTTCCCATATATTTTTTTAGTCCAAATATTGAACTAAATGGTTTAGTAATGGGAGATTCTTCTTTCTTAAAGAGTTCTCTTCATTCAGCATTCTGGAGTGTGACTGGAGTGTCATCCCCTACTTGTGCATAACAGTGTTGTAAATATTACAAGTATTTAAAACTTACAGCATTAAGTAAGCGTTTGTTTCAAAATGAAATACTTGTCCATGTGATAAAATGTGTCTATATCATGTGGTCGATCATAACTGGCAGTGAAACCGGACTGAATATGAGGAACTTTATAAACAGGGTGATTCCTCATGCAGAATGCAGCACTGATAGAGTTTAGCAGCATTCCTCTGAGGAGAGCGGTTCTGTGCTATTTCAGGACTCTTTACTGCTAATAATAACCTGAGAGATTAGAGTTCCTAAAACAGGAAGTGCCTTTTTCCCTCTCTCCATACACAAAGCCCTCCGATTTGCCCTTGTGAGGTACAAAATATTATAAAACCCGTCAGTCTCAGAAATTGCTTCATTGGCCTTTTTCTCCAGACAGATTGTTTTTCTGTCTTATCATCATACAAATTGCCATGGAAACAGGCTAAGGAAGGGCCAATTTTCAACAACAATCGTTAGGTTTTATGCATGACCCATAAAATCTTCACACTATCATTAATAGATAATAGAGGATATGAGGACCTTGTATGAATGTTTATATTTTGAGAACACAAACTGCTAATATCTAAACATTTCAGATCTTTGAAAAACTTTAAGCATGCTGGGTGAAGCCATTTCCCTGAAAAAAAGTGAAACAAAAATCGCATGCTTTCACAAAGGAGGTCAAAGTGAAATGAAACACTCCTCTAAACCACACAAACAGACAAAAGGCAATTTCAATCCTCTAATGTAAACACTAATGAGGCTTTCAAAAGCAAAATCCTGAGATTAAGAGACGATTTAGTGGAGTCACATGGACATAATGCTTTGAGAACAAAAAATTCACAATCAAAAACAATGTGCACTGTGCAAACAAAGTCTGTGTACAATACATGCATGTCTCAGCATTCAAAAGATCTTATCAACAGTACCAGTGATATCTTTTATGCCAAAAAATCAGCATGAAAAAAAAAAAACTGAGACAGCTTTTTTGTGTCTGTGTTGCTTAGTTTTGCTAAATTTTGTCTCTTCATCATTACTCATCTGTCCTCTCTATTCTAGCCATTTACACAACAGGAAATACAGGAAACATTACATAAAGAGAGTTCTGAGGGAAGCTCGACCCATTCCAGCAGGAGGGGATTTGAAAGACCTACATTTTGAAAATGTTTCCTTAGTCTTGCTCTAAATTAAAGCCTGAGATGTATTACTGACCATGGAGTTCCCTCACGAACTACTTAAAACACCTAAAACTATGTAAAATGCGATTCCGTGACTTTCACCCTAGCTCTGTTAACGTAAAGACCCAGTTTATATCCATCTTGGATGATCCATTTACAAGTGGACAGCTTTTGGGTGTTGGTTTTGGTAATTAAAACTGAAACTATTAAAACTTGTTTTTGTTAAATGAAGCTGATATAAAATAAAATTATGACATGAAAAAGGTAAGAAAATTAGAAATGTTGCCTTGCAACTAACTAAAATAAAACCTGAATAAAAAATAAAAATAAAAATGTTGAAGTACATAAAAATAATAATAAAACAAAGAACCAAAAAAACTAACAAAAATTAAAACTGAAATATAACAATTAAAGCTCATTCAAAATATTAATAAATACCACAATGTCATATAAATTACACTAAAATAACAATGGTGTAAACAGGGTCTAAAATGTTGTGCGACTCAAATGGGCAGTTCAGTGATTCTACTTCCTTCCTGTCCAGACACCTCATGATGCAAAGCTCTAGGAACGAGATCTGGTGTGGTAACACTCTCATTGTGCCCCTTCCTCCCTCTCCATTTCCCAGCTGCTTAATTGCAGGACATGACTTCAGTTTGTTCCAGAGCACACACAGGGCATGGAGCGCAGCCCTATCACTTACCACCAACACCGTTACAGGAACATAGCCAGCCTGCAGCATTAAAAATACAACACTCACTCACCTCACAGAAACAAGCTTGCAATGCCTAGAGTCTGGACCTTGCAGTCTAAACCAAGTGTAAGCAGTTACAAGCACACACATACACCAGTGTATATTAACAGCAGTAATTATCTCACATTCAATATACAGTTACTGCGCAAATCCATTGTTACATGTACAGTACTATATATGGCCAAAAGAGTTCAATTATAAAGCATGACAGGTTTAAGCATAACTGTAATTACCCTAACATACTGTGAGACTAGCTGTCTTTCTATTTATGTCAATAGACTGTTCTAGTCAGTGAATAAAGTAGTCTCTGTGTGCTTCCTGGTGTTGTTAGCTGAAGGAAATACATCATGGGAAAATAAAGCAACAACTGTTTATAATGCAATATATTACAATAATGTCATCATTTATTCTCAAATCTCATTAACACTTCGGCATTTTCAAATTTAACAACCAATGCCAATCTTGGGGTGGCATGTCTTGACACAGCATATGCAGTGTTATTTTTGTATTTTTAAACTACTATAGTATTTATTGATATTATTAATTAACATTTTTTTATTTTAATTTTAGTCAGCTTTAATTTTTTTTTTTTTCAGTTTAAGTAATTTTAGTACTTCAGCTTAAACATTTCAATTTTAGTCAGTTGCCAAGGCAACACTTTACATAATTTATGAAATATTAATTTATTTTATTTCATCTTTATTCCAATTTTTTTTTTAAATAAACAGAATTATTTTTTGTTTTTTTCATTTTACATATGGTATTTATGTCACTATATAATGTCATTGTATGGAAGAGAGCAGCCTGAACATTTTTAAAAATAGGTATATCTTTTTGTGTTTCACAGAAGAAAAAAATTATGTAGGTCTGGAATGAAACGAGGGTGAGCAATTGATGAGAGAATGATGACAGGACCTACTTTTTTTTGTAGACTATTCCTTTAAAAACACTTAAGTCATTCTAAGGAAACTTTATGGCTCTCTTGCTATAGGAAATGTAGTAGGAAGTTATCATGGTCTTTACAATAGCATCCTATGTACTTTTCAATATATCATACAGAAGATATTCTTCAAGGGGATGAATTTCACTGAGCTGAAATGAAGAACACTTAACCTGTATGGCAAAACACTTTGCTGTTTAAAGTACTTTCAAGGGCTTCCAGCAGAAGTGTGAGAATGCGGTAAGCAGCTCTAAGGGAAAAAGGCCAGCAAACGACTATCAACTCTGAAGGCCTTATCTTGCCTATCACCATCTATCTTACTCTGTACTCTTTAAGTGTTAAGTGTAAGCAGTTAAAAAAACATTTCCCATTTTAAGTCATTAATCAAATGGAGCAATAATTGCGTTAGATTACAGATTGCAGATTTCTGCCATATCTGCAAAATCTTTCTGAAACCACAGGAAATTCCTTGGTTGACTACAAACACACACACACGCGCATCTGAAACAGGCACAGGCAAATACTCACACGCAAGTCTCGGTTAGATTATTAAAGCATATGACTGTCTTCAGTCATTTAACAATTAACAATGCAGAATTAATTTTCATAATACAACTAATATATTTTTCGATAGAAAGTAAATGAAAGTAAATGTCAGCAAATTAGGTTTTATAGTCCAAATACATGTTTTAATCAGCGTCCAGCAGTCATTAGTACAATAAAAACAGTATATAAGAGTTATACAGTAAGAGATGAGTGTAATAAAAGTTTATATAAGCTAAAGCTACACAACACACCTGCTGTGTCTTTGACTGGGGATGTGCTGCTGACCGTATTAAAACCCACTCATATCACCAGCACCTCTCTAAATATCTCATATTCACCACAGCCAGGTCACTGAGGACAAACCAAATCAGCTTTGCTTTTATGTGCAGCAGGAAGAAACGTATGACTTGGCCAATCGGGTGAAAGCACTAGGAGCTTATCGTGTGTGTTCTGCAAACTGACTGCAAAAAAATGTGCCTGTTTTACATTGCACGTGTAAGCACTGCAGCGTAACTGCACTATGAGTATTTTATTTGATAACAGCTGAAAATTACAGATATAATAGTTATCAGGAGAGGGCTTTTAAGAACCATTACCTTCAAACACCCCCTTAATCTAGAAAAAAAAATTAATAATTAAATTTAATAATGAATTAATAATGAATATTTATACTGCACATTTGTGATACCTAAATTTACTTGCAGTATTCAAAACGATTCATTTCTAGTGAATTTTTTTTATTATTGATTTAGACAAAATAGTACAGGCTATTTATTGATAATGAGTCACAACATGTTTTTTTTATTATTATTATTATCTGCATCAGAGAAAATTTTAATATGCAACCTTAATTTACACAAATCTACAAATAAAAGAGAATTTTCAGGCCTTAGTAAATAGTACAAAACAGCAGCTAAATGCATTAATATCTCTGGAAATGGAGCTTAGCAATGTTTGTATTTTCCCAGGAGTTTGTGTGATGTAATCAAATAAAAGTGATTACAAAACTGATCATTTTCTCTAGCCTCTGATGTTCTATTCATAAAGAGAGCATGAGAAGGCGAAAATAAAGGGATTTCATCCCAGCTGAACTTTGGCCTGACCGTATTTGCTAATGTACACAGAAGCTCCTTCCCTGCAAGTTTACACTTTGAGATATGAGGTTTAATCTCCTCAGTGGTCAGATGAAGCAGCTGAAATGATCGAAGAGGTGCATTTTGATGTCACGGTGCCATCTGGCTCGGGCCAGGTTACTATTTTTTAAATGCACTGCTGAGGCTAGAGAGAGAAAGACAAAATATGTGTTTTGTGAGAGGGGGATGTAAAATAACAAGTATTTGTAAGCGCATACAAACGGAAGCACAGCAGATGTTTTCGGAAGAGCACTTACATAAGTGGACTTTAGAGACACGGAGAGAGGGAAAGAAGAGAGAATGAGGTATAAGTTTCCATCACGGTCAAGTCAATCACTGCTGATGATCTGAGACGGCCGCAATGCGCACTGCACAGTCAACAGATGACGAATTGAGTCTGAGTCACTGACAGATCATTCAAGGATGTCCTTTTCATTGTGACGACTAGGGAGAAAAGGCACAGTTAACTAAGCAAAACCTCTCTCTACCGTTTGTCCTTTTCATGATATTCCTGAAAATCAATAAATAGTCTCTATATTTAAATTCTACACTATTTAATAAATGAAAACAACAAAAACTAAAGTCAGTCACTTTAAATGCCAGTGAATTTAGTCATCACAACATTATAATATACATTATGAAATGGATATTCATTTTGAGATTTGCTAAAGATTACATATGACAGTGTTAGTGAATTATTACTGGTTTTAAAGTTTAACTTTGAGTGCAAGAAGGTAACCTAATGGTGGTAATAGAAAAACAATAGCAAGGAAAAGTAAATTAATTAATTAAAAATCCCTAATATAGTTTATATTATATATGCATATATAGAATATATGTTAGATTTTATGACAAAATTTTTAATAGTTCTCAACTGGCCTTTCTTGATAAGGCCTTTATTAATTCTGGCTGATACCAAACAAAACAATACTCAAAACAATATTTGAAAGGCATGGAAATAAGCAAGCACAATTAAATATCCACTATGCAATACATTAAAACATCTCTAATATTGGCCAGTTACCAATGTGGTATCAATATATTGTGCATCCATATCTGAAATAGATTAATGGTTGTTTTCACAGACAAAACAATATAGCTTTTCTCATGAATATCCAATTAATGTGCTAGGTGTCTCAAACTAAATCTATCTAACATTTGATTATTTTTGTCTTTTTTTAGAGAATATTTAACAATACTTGTGTGGGGAAAAATGCGTCCATCTTACAAAACAATTCCTTCAAAGTTTGTCCAGACAAACATTGCTGTCTCATGAAATTGGGCAGACCAAAAATGTATTTTTTACTGCCAAGGGAGTGCTTACAATATTGACATTTTTGTGGTTCTTTGTCCTTCAGTAAATACAAAATAATTCACAAACACTGTGTGTCCACTTTAAATCTAGGTTACTAGTTAATCATGACACATCAAGTCCTGTTTGCTCTGAATGTGCTCCACAGGAAGAAGCTGTAAGTTGACAGTTTCAAACAAGCACAGCTGACAGTTTCTCCAGCAAGGGGCATTTACAAAGCCAAACTCCATCACTGTCACACGGATGGATGGATGGATTGAATGCCGTGTCTTTTTCTACTGAGAATGTGTTTCTCTAATGCCTCTGAGGAATTGGACCATTAAATCAGCACAGTCAGGAAAATTTGTCCCGATCCTCGCTCAAGGGCATGCAGCTGATAGGAGTCTCTCAGTAACTCTTTTGTACAGATCAACACCCCAACTGGGACTGTACTGACCAATCATACAGAGTCGCTCCATCTTTGAGAACAGAAGGTGTCATTAAACACCTATCAATAACAGCTAGACACGCAAACACACCAGACATGACATCAACTGGTGTAATCAGAGAACTGTACGGGTTAATCCTTAGAGATTACAAAAATGCTTTCTTACGCACACACAATATGCACCTGCACCGCACCATATATCAAACATCTACAACATCTGAGAACATCATTCATAATTTATTTGTGATAACAGAAGTACTAATGATGGGAAGGGAGAAACCTTCTCAATTAGTTCCCTAATTACAACATCCTGAGAAACAGTAATGCCTGAAGAACAAGTAAACGCGCATAAATGCACATTTCTGACTTTCACGTTTTGCCCATCTATGACATGGAGCCCATCCAGGATGCACCAGATGACGTCATATTGTCTTGGGTTTTATAAACACCCCCACAGGTACAGAGAACAGGACTCCTGTACACTGAATAGCTTATAATAAACCTTTCTATAGTTAGTTAGTTTAGAGTATTTTATTTCAAGTATTACTCAACATTTAACAGTAAGCCAGTGTGGGTTAATTCTGTTCACACATTGTATCTGTCATATCTCCCAATATTGCAGACCTTTCATGACACTGCTACAGACCTCCTGTCATCCTGCTTTTTGAGGGTTGTTAATATCTACATTTGGACAAAGGAGCTGGATAAGCATAATAGGCTGTCCTCTACACTACACAATAACAGAAGATGTTTGCTGAGGAAAGAACATTTCCCTGCATGAAAAGCCCCTTTACATTGACTCACTGAATCAGTGCAAACCCAGCGTTTATGTAAAATTGCAATGGCCCAAAAAGTCAAAAGTATATAGCATTTTAGTAATTTAATAAAAAATGTTTAACATTTTTAACACAAAACTATTAAACAGCAGAACTGTTTTCAACACTGATAAGAAATGTTGGTCACACTGCATTTTAAAGGTGCAGTAGGACATTTTGGAAAATGCTAACTTTAGCCTGATAGCACTGAAAGCGTACGTCCCGCCATCCTTGCAAATCGCTGTCCAAAGCCACGCCCCCTTAACGCATATACGCACACAGATCAGACGACCAGAGACATTACTACAGTACATTATATGTCATCAACCGGTGAGAAAACTTCATAGTACAGTTAGTAACAGTACTACAATACCAGGAAGGAAGATCAGGTTGTTGATGTTTGTCTGCCATTCTCGCTCAGTCTGCATAGCGTACGTGATCGCACTGATGACGTATCCTGTCTGCGTGAACAGGGCGTGCAGAGGTATGCAAATATGTTGACAGGCAGGTATTAAAGTCAATCAAATTGCTCGGAAGGAGCATTTTGATTGGACGAACATTTCTTGGTCCTACGCCTTCCACAGAATATATAAATACATTTAGACCACTTAACCTAATGATTGCTATCGGGATGTGAAGAGATTTTCAACCAGCATAACAAAAAATGTTTCTGAAGACAATCACCTATTGCACCTTTAAGGTCCAATTTTTGCTATTAACAAACCATTAAGACTTTTGCCTCAAACTCCTAATTTGCTGCTTATTAATAGTCAGTAAGGTAGTTGTTAAGTTTAGGTATTGTATTAGGAATGTAGAATGTGGTCATGCAGAATATGTGCTTTATAAGTACTAATAAACAGCCAATATGTTAATAATAGGCATGCTAATAAGCAACTAGTTAATAGTGAGAATTGGTCCCCTATACTAAAGCGTTACAGAAATATTTCTTGAACAGCAAATCAACATATTAAAATGATTTCTGAAGGATCACGTGACACTGAAAACTGGAGTAATGGCTAAAAAAAAAAAATACAGCTTTGCCGTCACAGGAAAAAAAATTATATTCAAATAGAAGACAGCAGTATGAGTAGCACTCCAAAAAACAAAACCATAAAAATTTCTCATCCTTTCCTTTAATCATTTCAACTTTCACCAGAAGCATCACTATAATCACCAAGTCAATCTTTTTTTCATCCTGGTGACGCACAAAACAGCTATCTAAAATACAGAAATACAGCAAATCTGATTCGTCATCCCATATTTATTGTCACAGTATATTAAAACCACACTACGTAATTCAAGTCTCTGGCAGTTTTGTCCACATATACAAACACACACACAAACACACACACACACACACACACACGTGTCCTGTTCTGAACATCTCCATCTGTGACACTTTCATCCCACACAGAGACGACTGAAACGGATTGTGGCCTGCCTGCTTGTTTTGTCCCTGGGCCATGCTGTCTGCTTTTTAAACAAAGTTCCCACTCACACACTTCTTTAAAAGAGAATATTGTCAGCTCCTTAACGTCACCTCCCACGTGACAAATTAAACAGTAAGTACTTTTCATCTCAGCCCTAAAACAAACACCAGTGAACTCTGAGGTGGTAAAACATGACTAATGCGTGAGTGCTGTATCCATCCACACACATAAAGAGGAAAAATATCTCATCTCAAACACCAATGAATGAAGTGATTCCGACTTTTGGGAAGATGCCAATACTGAGAAAATGAGTGTGTCATTTAATGTCTCACATCATTGAGAAGTTCTTTCCCTTTGGGTAATGTAAAGCATTTAGCTTCAGTAAGTTTGCTGCCGGCTGTGCTTGTGTGCTGTGATGACTAGAACTCTTTAGTTCTGCAGCACGCGTTCTTATGGTGTATACCAGAGGGCACAGCATCAATGCCAGGATGCTGAATCCAAAGGAAAGAGAGAAACGTTATGAAAAGAAGTCTATGATGAAGCCAAACTCTTCGTACTACTATTGAGACACTCTAATCAATAGTTAAGTGCGCGTGACATTTAACAGAGAGCGCAGTGATCTAATTCACCATTCACAATCCCAGCTGTGTGGGGTCAAAGTTCAAATGCACCATTTGAACTGACGCAGATTAAATTTATCTCACTGTTTGTGCCTTCTACGGACTCTACAATTAACTTAATGGATAAAAATCACAGTGTGGTGCTCAATGCTGTGTTTGACTTTGAGATTTGCATATTATGTTCATATTGATTGTACACAGACACAGTATGTCAACAAAAACAAGCAATGTGACTGATGAGCAAAAAACGACTGTGCATCAGATCATTCTGTGCACCTGCTGACTTACAAAGACAATGCTAAACCTAAAGAATTTACAACAACTGAGAAATCCAGTCAAAGCACACACACTCGCTGAGAAGTCTTAATGTTTATTGGCAAACAAACGTTTTAGGTGTGCCAAGTAATGCTGAGTAATAGAGAGCCGTGAGGTGTAGGTGGATGAATCCTGCAAGCAATCAATCCACAGCTTGGTTGAACGCCTTAGTCACAGACCTTATATTTTTCTCGGCTAAAAACAGGAAGTAACAAAACTCTCTGAGTTGTTTTCACTTTTAACGGTCAGGAATATGAGCACAGTAAAGGAAATCATGATTGAATGGGGAAGATGGCCTCCATTTCCAGTTTCACCCTGAGAAAATGAAGCACACTTGCTGTTCTCGACACATGACTACCAATCAGCTCAGTTATTGCAGTGCTACAGTACTTCTGTCTGTTCACTTTTCACAACACCATTCAGACATGAACACACGCTACCGGTTTCACAACCTCTTTAGACTCTTCATGTGCAGTCGAAGCAATGCTCAGATATTAGCTTGAGAGATATCTATTACAGATAATTACACTTTTCAACTTAATAAGGGGTCTAATGATAATTGCCACCATTCGGGATGTCTTTAAATAAAATTATCCAACAACGGTAAATTACTTAATGTGTTGTTTGAAAGGTCTTTCATTCTTCAGTGAGACTTTGTTGCTTAACAACTAGACAAAAAAATTGAAACTGTCTAGATGGTAATAATTAACAAATATTATAGCATAAATAATAGAAATAATAATAATAGTTATTATAAAAGAAATTGTTATCATTACAATAAAACAATAACAAAATGTTATAATAATAACGTTTTTATTTTACATATAAAATTATCATATTAGTAGTAGCATTAGTATTATTTGTAGTAGCAGCATTGCTGCTGTTTCTTTCTAAAAAAAAAGTTCATTTTTTATCTTCTTTTACATTGACCAGTTTTAATGTGTCAAATATCCTGAAAAATAATTAACAATATTCTGAAATAACTTAAAATTGGTCTGACATACTATTTAACAAAAAATAATTGGTATCAGCATAATAAAACAGATCTAGTTGAACACTGTCCAACATCACAGCTAAAAAATAACAATGCAGGGAATGAATTTTGGGATCATCTGTAATCATTTATCTTCAAGACCCCTAACTTTGACTGTTCTGCCAAAGCTGAGGACATTCACTCCAGACCTGAGACCCCAGATGAACTTCAGGCAAGGGACAGACGAGAAGTACTGCAGTAAGACACAGAGAGAGACATTACCTTATTTTGTAGTTTGGTAAAGTGTGCTTCTTCTTGATAACTCTCTTGAGCTGATTGACTATGATGGAGGTGAGCTGGGGCAGAGGACGACCCTCAAACTGAGACTTCACCTCGAAGTCTATGAGCGGGTCCTCCAGGAAGGAGAAGGACCAGTGCGTGAAAGGCATGCGGGTGAACTGCAGCTTCAAGCGGCCTGCCACTCGGGTCATCTTCACAAACAGATAAGCCGATTTCCCGAATACCAAATCGACATCGATGGCCAGATGAAAGCCGCCGTTATATTCTAAGTCAGCCTCGAAATTGAGCTCCTCCGGCATGTTGTCTTCATTGACAGCCACCGGCTTCATGAGTCTGGCTGTTTTGAAGACGGGCACCGAGTTGCCCAGAGAGAAATCCCGCAGACTGAGCCCCTCCAACAGACGCCCGGCGGTCTTGGTCTGGAGGAGCTCCTCAAACTCTACCTTGATCTTCTTGGTGATCCAGTGCCTGACGACTGGGGTGTCTCGGAGCTCGCGGAATAAGAAGAGAAATATGGCATTGAGGAAATCGCATGTCTCTGCTTTGGAGGTGTGCTGAGGGTCGCTCAATGAAGGTGGTGGCGAGGACGGCTGCTGTTTGGGGCTGCTGCCAGCGACGGTGGTCTCTTGCTGCTTGGGAGAAGCGGCCTCTGGTTGTTTGGAGGCAGACGATGTGATGTCTGATTGTTGCTGCGTTGATTCTGCTTGTTGGTTGCTAAAGTAATCCTTCAGTGCGGGATCAGGAACTGCTTTGACATATTGAACTGTCCTAGCGATAGGCTCTGGGCTCCTCCGGTACAACAGTAAGAGCTGTAGAAGGAGCGTGACGATGGCCCCGGAGAAGGCAGAAATTAATATCAGGTATATCATTTTCGGATCCCCCGCTGCGGCGTGCGGGTTAAAGTGTACTCATGTTCCGCTGTCAACGCGATTAAACAAAAGCGAGTTCCACCTGGCCGCTCACAAAGCTGCCATATCATCTGCTTCTTTCCTAGGCTTCGGAAACTGCCGCTGATTGGTGGAACGTAACATCGCGTCAACGCGCTGGAAGTCCTGCGTCATGACGGCATCTGGGCAGCGACCGAATGGTTGTGATCGCGACAATGCATAAAAAATAGGTGTGTTCGACTTGAAGCGGCGCTGCGCAGAATGATCAGTGTATGACATCAAAGTACCGCGAGAGCGATAATAGATCAGATGGATCCTTATGCTTTCGAATCGCTCTCGCGGTACTTTGATGTCATACACTGATCATTCTGCGCAGCGCCGCTTCAAGTCGAACACACCTATTGTCTCAAGAAACGTACTGGAACGTTGTATGCTGAATATTGATTATTCGTGTGTTTTTGTTATTATGACAATGAAACCATTTTTTTTTTTTTTTTTCCCATAAAATATCCAGTATACAAAAATGATGTTTTGAACTGACAAATACCATAAAGAGGGAACTAAATGGTTTTTTTTTTTAACTTAATGGAAATTATGATATAATGCAAAGGCCATGAGAAAAAACAAACAAACATATAAATTTATTACATAGGAAGTTCCGTACATTAAATCAAACAATGTAGCTCCAAACCATTTTTATTTAATAAATGAACATGAAATGTTTTGCATTGTAGGCTATATTAATCATTGAAGTAGCACCATTTTCTACTACCTTTTTTTAGGTTATTATTTCCTCTCTGGAACCTTTATTAGGCCTATTATTATTATTATTATTAAAATTTATTGCTTATATAATTTACCCAGTTAAAAAGTTGCATATTATTATGGAACATTTCGCATTGTGTTGCTTATGTTAATATGCATATATTTTAAATAAATAAATAAACAAACAAACAAGCCGCCCCTTTGAGATTAATGGGCTGACGAGTCCTAATACATGAGACTTAAACTGTGAAATGACAGTTTTAGTGATGCATTTTTACTGCATAACTCTTTTAGCCTGGAGCCTTTTTTTATATTATATTATTTTATTTTATTACTGCAAATATCTATTCATTAATATTGTCTTTGAAAAAATAAACCCTGTCTGCTGAGAAATTTAATCTTGCCCAGACAGTCATATTTCATGCAATGCACATGCTGTATTTAGGCCTATGTTTGCGAGTAACATTTTAACAGAATTGGGCAGAGGCACTTACGTGACCTAAACAGCTTTCTCAAAACTTTACCGAGCCTAATCTGCTCAAAAACCCATTTTCTAATACTAAGTCATGGAACTGTTTCTGAGCACTGTTTAGTTCTCAGCCAATAGCAATGCATATGTTTAACCACTGGGTGTGCAGCCATTAACTTGATTTGAAACAATTAATCCCCATGTTGGCTGGCAGCAAATACCCTCTCACAAATCCTGTTTGATCTTTATCAACTCATGTTTCACTGCTGCTGGAGATCTGATCTAGACACACATTTATAATAGATTACAATAGCGGTAAACTAAATTCAAACTGTGGTGAACATTACTCCAGCTCCATCTTGTGGACTGTCAAAGATAGTGCTGAACAAAACGGACATAATTCCTTTAACGCAACAAGCGTTATATATCCTGTATTAAATTTACTATCATGTGATGTACTGGTTTAAGTTGTAAGATGGTTTAAGTTAACACGTGACTATATATAAAAGTTTGAACAATTTATATAAATAATTAGCACGCAATAAATACTGAAAGGGGTTGTGTTTGTCACTTTTTTTTAGATGATCAAAGTTCAAATCATAAAATATAATATATTTTTATGATGGAGTTTGATGATGAAAGTTTGGGTCTGGAGGGTAAAACAGTAGACATTAATGAATTCGAAAAATTTCCATGTCACACAGTGTGATTTGTCATAATCTTGTAAGACTGCTGAAATCGTACAGTCTGTAGAAGGCTTTAGGGAGTCGTCCAATCGTCATTTTCAGAGGTTTCTGGTCTCTGAATGGAGTCGTGGGTTCACTTCAAATATTCGTTAGTTTTTACCGGCTCTGACTTATAGGGGGCTCCAAAGTCACAACACTACATACAGTTGCTTTAAAAAATACACTATTTACAATCGTGACAAAAACGTTCAAAATCCCACTTCTACTAAGAGATTTGAAATAAAAAAAAAACGTGTTATATGCTTATTTTTAAATATAACTAAAGCAATATAGAATGTGTTCTCAGATTATAAATGTGACAAATCTACTGATCTATAATAGAGAGTCACATAGATCAGTGGACAAATCTCAATCGCCAAGTGGTCTAAGGTGCCAGACTCAAGGTTTCAACCTTCCCAAAGAATGAGGCTTCTGGCCTCCGAATGGAGGCGTGGGTTCAAATCCTACTTCTGACAAGAGTCTTTTACAGTGACAGAACTTGAAATAAAAATACCTTATATGCTTGTTTTTAAACTATGACTTAAGCAGTATAGTGTGTTCTCTAACTGAGATGTTTTCAGTTTTTAATATATTATGTTTAAAAATGATTTCAAAATAAATATTTCAAAATTCCTACATTGCATTTAAATGAAACATTTTGGACTCTCAAATTAACTTACCAACATTGAATGGTTTTTACTCTATCAGAATGGCTGAGTGGTCTAAGGCACCAGACTCAAGGTTTCAACCATCCCAAAGAATGAGGCTTCTGGTCTCTGAATAGAGGTGTGGGTTCAAATCCTACTTCTGACAAAGGCTTTCCGGAGATTGGAAAAATCAAAATGCCTTATTTATTTGTTTGTTTGTTTAAGTACGACGTAAGTTAAGCAAATATAGTATGTGTTGTCAGATTATAAATACGACAAATATCACTTTACAAAAGCTAACCGAGCCGTTTTCTAAAATCTTTTTTTCGCGACAATTTTGAAATATTTAAAAAAGATATAAATAAAAATTCCTACATTGTCAAAAATAAAACATTTTGGATCTCCACTTATTTAATTAATTGTACTGCTACTATACAGCATAGTTAGCAGCTGTTTACCTGCTGTCAGATTGGCCGGGTGGTCTAAGGTGCCAGACTCAAGGCTTTGACCTTCTTAGGTAATGAGATTTCTGGTCTCTGAATGGAGGCGTGGGTTCAAATCCCAATTCTGACAAGAGTCTTTCACAGTGACAGAACTCAAAAAGAAAAACACCTTATATGATTTTATTATTTAAGCAGTATAGTATGTTTTGAATAGACCTATATTTTATGTTTACAATTTATTTCAAAATATATTAAATATTTAAAAATTATATAAATAAAAATTGCTACATTATGTCAAAAATAAAACATTTTGGATCCCCACTTATTTAATTAATTGTACTGCTACTATACAGCATAGTCAGCAGCTATTCACTTACTGTCAGAATGGCTGAGCGGTCTAAGGCACCAGACTCAAGGCTTTGATTTTCTCAAGTAATGAGGTTTCTGGTCTCTGAGTGGAGGTGTGTGTTCAAATCCCACTTCTGATAAGAAAATTTTAGAGACTCGCAATTAAATGCCTTGCTTATTTTTTAAATATCATTTAAGCAATGAAGTGTGTGTTATAATTTTGTCAAATATCAATTTTTTTTTTTATATTTGGCTTTACATTTGGCTTTACAAAACCTAACCTAACGTTTTCTAATTATTTCAAATTATATTAAATATTTTTAAAAATCCTTACATTATCCTCTTAAGACCCGAGAAAAAAGTTTTAGGAAAAAAATCGTTTTTTCATGTCTTAAAATTGTTTAGAGCATTCAGATTAATGTAAAAAAAAAAAAAAATTTTAAAATGGTATTTCATTCATAAGTTATGCTATGTCCTCGGTTGAGGACATTGGGACTCAATTTCTTTGAAAAACTAAAAAGACTTAAATGAACATGCATGGCCAAAAACAACTGATTTTTTTAAATCACCAATACATTTTTAGTTTAAGATTTTTTTTATCAAACTTTCTATAAAGATGATTCTCAACTATGTTATAAGAGAATGATTCGATATACCTTTTTTCTTTCTGCAAAATGTGTGTAAAATGGCCATAAATGGGTTTTTTCATTATATACAATGCATCTATAAACTAAATCTAATTTGCATATTAATGTGTTTTTGGGGCAACATGTAATAAAAAAAGAAGTGTATTAATGGGAGTAATAATTGACCAGATTTTCAGAATAATATATAATATTTCACAGAATATTGAAATATAATTTCTTTCCCTATTCATTTGTTATGTCTCCCAAAATGCGTAATAAACATGCTTTTAGTCCCGGTGTCCTCATATGAGGACATGTATGAAATCAACATCCTGTTTCGTAACAGGAAGTCATATTTTGATTTGAAACCCCATAACATTTTCCTGAGATGTTGATTTATGGCACACAATTTAAAAATTAGACAGATTTAAATGATAATTACAAAATATTATCATATCATAAGAGTGTCACTAAATTAATTTCAGACATTTTTGAAGACCAAGGAGAGGGAGTGGTCATGGTGAAACATCCAATCATTTGATATCTCTGAAAAGCCCTGAATGTGCTCTGTACAGGACATCCAGACTTAAAACTGTGGCATGTATAGTCTCAGAGAAATTCACTAAAATATAATAT
>JAFVLL020043877.1:0-42185 GCA_021397915.2 Tor tambroides
AGGGAAGGTGTTTTTCAAAAGTTTGACTGATAATGCTGTCATATAGGAAATTAAGTGTTCATCCAGGTGCAAAGTCCTCAACCAACACAACTCCCTCTCACACACCTATTTATCTAAAGTGAGTGACTAACACAAAACAGATAACACTGTGGCCCTGGCATAGGTCTTAAAACCAACGCCTTGGCATTGGCCAGATAATTGAATAATTATCGTGATGATGTTGATGATTTCCCAAGGTAAAGTTGAGTTAGACTCTGTTAAGTTTCAGTTAACCCTTCTATTGTCTTTGGGTCATTTTTGCTTTAAATGAAACAGTTATGACCTTTCAACTTTGACCATTCAACATGTTATGAAGTGTAAGATACACTATTATATTTAACATACTGTTCTAAATGATAGTTTGGTTTAGTTTAAAGAGATAGTTCACCCAAAAATGAACATTTTGTCATCATTTACTCATCTTCCTGTTGGTCCAAACCAGTATAACTTACTTTCTTTTGAGAAACACTAAAGAAGATATTTTGAAGAGTGAAAAAAAACGTATATATTTATTTCTCAATACATCTTTTATGTTCCACAGAAGAAAGAAATTCATAAGATTTGAAACGACATGAACTTAATATGCGATTTTATATGTAACCCTGTATATGTATATATATATATATATATATATATATATGTATTTCTCCATCAGTATTTAATGAACATGTATCAACACATTTTACTCGAGAGAAGTAACTATTTAGACCTACTGTACAATAATCATGAATATTTTAAGGTTTTCAATGTTGGTCAGTTTTGACTCCAAATCTCAGTTGTTCTTATATGGACAAACAAGAGTTAATGAATTCTACTGATACCCACCTTGCTCCTGGCCACGCCCCCAAACACACACGCATTCCGTTTATCAGGTGATGCGTGAGAGCGAACTTTTCATGCGTCCTGCCTCGAGACCGAGCTCATTTATTCACTCACAGATCTCACGCGATGAAGGATGCTTTGGTTTGACACTTTTTTTTCACACGTATTCACAATAATGGATCTGTTCTAGAGGGAAACTACTCTTGGAATTGATTTGGGGGAGTAACGCTGAAATAATCACAGACAGGTGAGTGAGTCGTGTTGATCTTTCCTCTGTTTGCTGGCGATTTGGGAAGCATCTGCACTTGTAAATATTGCAATACTTTACCCATAAATAAACATTGCGTCTATTTGCTAGTGGTCAAATAGCTGCGCCGTTATAAATTCCTTGAATACCTTCATTTTATTTCGAGCAAGTTCCCTAATTACGAAACGCATACAGTACGACGAGTTTTCATTAGAGATGAAAAGAAAAAGAAAAAAAACTCTAGAGACCCTGACCGGAAGTGCTGAAGTCACATGCTGTTGCCCATGACAACAGTGCTTATTTTATTACTACCAGCCAAAAGCAAGATTTCAGCATCACTGTAGAATAAGGTTTACTTCTCCACCTCCTTAGTCACACAATAAACCGTACGTGTGCATCAATATTGTTTCCTGTCTGTAATCATTACACGTCAGAAACTCAGGATTCAAGACTGACCGATTCCTGAAGGATTTCAAGATAGTCTGTCGCTTAGCAACCACATCAATGCGCAGCTTTCACACAATCCCATACACAAGTTATGTAAATTATGAAAATAATGTCTCATGTCTTTAAACCATGTTCAACTGTTCACTGAATACTAGTGGGGTCCAAAGGTCTGGAAACCACGAGTGAAAATGCTTCAATTACTAATATATGTATGTATATAATACGTATTTTAAATATAATTTATATATATATTTATTATTATTACATTAACATTTAGTCATTTAGCAGACGCTTTTATCCAAAGCGACTTAAAAAATGAGGACAATAGAAGCAATCAAAACCGACAAAAGAGCAACAACATGCAAGCGCTATGACAAGTCTCGGTTAGCCTAACGCAGTACACATAGCAAGTTTTTTGTTTTTTTTTAAGAAAAGTAGATAGAATAGAAAAAAAGAAAGCTAGTTTTTAAAGAAAAAACTAGCAGTTAGAGAAGAAATATGCAACTGATAGAGTGTCAAGGGTGTGTGTGTGGTTTTTTTTGTTTTGTTTTGTTTTTTAATCAAAAAGACAGATAGATAAAATAGAATTAGAATAGAGTTATTATTTATTATTATTGTTATTATTGCAATTTTATATATATATATATATATATATATGTGTGTGTGTGTGTGTGTGTGTGTGTGTATATATATATATATATATATATATGTATATTACTATGACTACTACTATTACAATAAAAATTATAGAAATAAAAAAAAATTATATGTGTGTGTGCGTGTATATCATTTTAATGTTTTATATGAAAATGATTACTTTATTTTGAATATCAAAATTAACAATAAAATTATATTACAAAAAAATGTGTGTGTGTACGTACATTAAATGTATATTATGTTCTATATATATATATATATATATATATATATATATATATTAGTGCTGTCAATCGATTAAAAAAAACTAATTAATCGCACATTTTTCTAAAATTAATCGCGATTAATTCCACCTAACATTAAAGTTTTTAAATATACTTTTATATTGCAATAATTTCACATTCAATCTTCAAATGTACAATAAACAACATAAAGACAGTATATTTTTAATATTTCTTTAATGGCATCTTTTTTATGATTGAAGGCCAGCATCACTGATATCAATACTACTGGTGTCTCTATAAAAGTTTTTTCCCCTGAATATTTAACCATTGACTGCAGCCAGTCAGCATTACAGTATAATTTAGATCTATAAATTTTAACATTTATTAGACTTAACTTCTAATTTAAGTGAACTTAAAACAATCATCACATGAACCTATTATAATAAATTACATATTTAGCTACTTGTGCCCTTCAGCAGAAAAATACAGAAAATGAATACTTACCAAACACTAAATTCTAAATTAAATATAGATGAACCCCTTAAAGCTATAAAAAAGTTATTGATTTCCCTTCTTTTTCTTTGGTTCTTGGATTAATAGACATCACAGCAGCTGGTTATTAAAGGCTATTCGCTATAGCTGTAAAAGCTGCTGCTGCTGAACGACGTTGATCTTATTTTCTCACAACTCTTTACCTTTTCTGACCCACTTCAGGTCTTAAAGTCTGTGCCACATGAGCTGACGAGTTGAATCGGGTGTTTTAGATGAGGGAGACAGTGCTGGGGTGCCTCAGGACAGTTTTTAAAACCATTTCAGAGACATGTTCTTAAATGTGACGCATATATAACATATTGCATGCATGCACGCAGTTTTAAAGGCAGCTTTAATGGCCTTTTTGGTAACTTCATGCCTTAACTGATGGCATAACTAGGACATTGCATGCACGTAGTTTCTTTCGCTGTTTGATATGAAATGATACAAGCTACAGCGCGCCGGCACCTTTGTGCGTGTATTTGAAGAGCGCGCGCTACGAGCACAGTATCTTTTCCGCGCTCATTTGACTCGCGCCTGGCGCGGAGGCGAAGTTAGAGCGCGACTGATGTGGTCATAAAGACGTTCTGCATCTAAATAAACGCAATCCTTTTCAAGAAAAAAGAGACAGAGGCAGCAGTTGCAAATGGGGTGGCCAACCCTAGCCCCGCCCCTGCGTTAATTGCGTTAAATATTTTTAACGCGTTAATCAGAAAAAATTAATCGCATGCGTTAACGCGCTAATTTTGACACCACTAATATATATTAGTGGTGTAATATATATTAGTATATTATGTTCAATATATATATATTGAACATAATATACATTTAATGTACGTACACACACACACACACACACACATTTTTTTGTAATATAATTTTATTGTTAATTTTGATATTCAAAATAAAAAAGTAATCATTTTAATATAAAACATATTAAAATGATATAGGTGCACACACACACACATATATATATATATATATATATATAATATTATTCATTTTTAAAATAAATTGCAATAATAGTACCATTTTAAATCATAAATGATTAATTATTAATAATTATATGTATTTTAAATATTATTTTAAATTAAATTTTAAATCCCAGATTTTTAATGTAGTCTCAGACATTCGGACCCTATTGTATTCTATTGCAAATCAAAGAATACAGACTACAAACTGTTGCTCATATTTTTGAGATACTGAATTCTAAAGCGTCTTCTCACAACCTGTTCAAAAGAATTAAATAATCATACTGGCTGTTTAAATTGGTTTGGATTAATCACCAGAGCTACTGTGTGCTTATGTATTGAAGGTAAAGTTAACTCTCTCAGGTGCCTGCATGCTCACATGGAGCTGTCTTTCCTGTCAGGGAGGGTTCACTCTGCTGAGTCAACATCAAGCTTCTCCCTGTCAGCACTTCTGATAGTAGGGCCAGAGTGTGAGAGGAATATTTGATCGTTTTCATATCTCACTATTCTATCAAAACCAATAGATCATAAATTCTCTGCATGTCAATCTTCATACAGGTGGTTAAACTGTCACTGTGGGTGTGTCTCAATAGTCCAGGATTCCTTTTGTTTATAGACTTCACACTTGAATTATTGATGGCGTAGTGTATAGGTGCTTATACAAGTCTTGTGTAAGTCCTGCATTCATCACGGTCATGCATCACTGAACATGGTACAAACCGTTCTCATCATTGATTTTCTTTAGGTTCATTTGCATTTCAAGGTCCACAGCCGCCATTTAGCCAACTGACTTTTGCATGAATTCGAGTGCTTTCTTTATCAGTATGACTATGATCAAATAGCTGTATTTATAAACATCCGCCATGTGCAAATAGATGTTTTTAAAACTGTTTTACCTGTTTTAAATTACATACTGAAATGTCATTTATTCATTCACTGCAATTAATATAGATTTATGGCAATAAAAAGTAATTAATTTACCACCTGCACACATAACTGAGACTTTATTTGTTCATTTATTTATATGTTTAAATTAAATATAGCCTTTGACACTGCTATGGCAATATAAAGTAAACAAATAGGTCCACCATGCATAATATTTATTTACACATTTTTATTGGAAAAAATATTTTGATGCTGTTATGGTAATAAAAATAGGCTAAGAAAAGAAATATTCAAAATATTACATAACCTTTACTTATTTATTTATTTATTTATTTATTTAATTGAAATGAATACAGCATCTGATGATGTTATGGTAATAAAAATTAGGTAAATAAATCCACCATTAACATTAATTTAATTCATTCATTCATCTGTTCATTTATTCATTAAATATGTAATTCATACAAAAAATAGCAGGGTGATAACTTCTGATATCATAATAAAGTAAAAGCCTGATTAAAAGAATTGACGTCTTCAAAGGAAAACCTTAACATTAAGTACTGTAATGAATCTTTTTTTTTTTTAATTGAAACAAACCCGATTATTAATATTTGATTTTTTTTTTTTTTTTTTCCCCCACCAGATCAAAATCATGTTATGCAACCAATATGCAGAAATATGCTGGGGAGACCAAACAAAACAAAACAATAGGAAATTATATAAAGTCAAAAATATCAATAATGTAAAATATCAGATAATTTGGTATTTTATGGCAATGTTAGTTAGTGATATTTATACATTGATAATTCATTATATTTGTAAAAAAAACACAAACAAACAAAAAACAGGAAACTATATAAAGACCGTTGCAGACCTTCATCAAGTTAAAAATATCAATAAGGTAAAATATCAGATAATTTGGCATTTTTATGGCAGACCTTCATCAAGTTAAAAATATCAATAAGGTAAAATATCAGATAATTTGGCATTTTTATGGCAATGTTAGTGATATTTATTAATAATTCATGATATTTGTAAAATTTGTATATTACATATACATACATATATAACATGTATTAAAATTATTACTTTAATTAATGGTTTTACAACATGACATTTTAGAGTCATTAAATGTAATATTTTTTTTCAAGACCATATTAAATTATGACTACAAACAACAATTAGTTTTTTCTTTTCTTAATTTTTTTTCTAAGTTACAGTGTTCATTAGATGACACGAGCAGCAGTTTTTCAGTAGTGATAATTGCAATTATAATTTTGATCAAAATGATTATCAGTTTAAACATCAGTGCAGCATGACTAAATGTGACTAAAATGTCAACAATTTTAATTGACTAAACAATAGAGACAAAAAACATTGTCTAAATATTGACTAAATATGATAAAAACTACTTCATTGTGAACGCTCTCATTAATCATTGACCCATAGTTCTGCCATTATGCTGACTTTAACATGGCAGTAAAATTTTGCCTCTTTCTTCCATGAACAGGATCAGGCATTATCGTTCAATCTCACGGTGGTCTAATCTGTTGGAGGAAGGGGGAGTGTGGGATGTTCTGGAACAAAATCTCTGACTCTCTTTTGTCTACCGAATGAATCGTCTAAACTCTAGCCTTTTATTCCTATTCTAAAGGCTTTCCAATCCTTAAAGCTGTCCCAGCTCACCTTTCCTTACCTCAGGAGCGCATCATATTTCAAGTTACACTTTAGCCCTGTTCTTTGTTATTTAGGGTGGATTCATTTGTGACTGACTGAGTGACTGATTGAAGCGATATCCTTGTGCGTCGCGAAACGTACAGTAGTGTGCTTTTTACCGCCACTGATCTGATCTTCTATAATGTCTCCTTGTTTCGACCCTCCCGGCCATGTTCCCATCTGCAGGGTGAACTGGGTAATGCTCTGGAGATTTTCTAAAATGGACAGATCATTTCATGATGTCTATGTGAAATGAATGAGATGCGCTTTTACTTTTAGAGACAAGAAATGAACGTAACTTTTGAGTATATAATCATTATAATTGGCTTATAAAGTGTTATTTTCTCACATAATAGGTTTGTGTATAATCTGTTTGAACCCAAGAGTAGTTTAACTACTACACATCCTAAACAGCTTTGCTAGCTGATTAAAGACATTATGTAAGGTTCAATACCCTCATTAACAAATCCGATTTTGTAATTTTCCTATATATAAGATCCTAACAGACACATTGCAAATGCATTATGACTGGTGTGTGTTTGTTGAGCAGCTTTACTCTTGTGTTATTGACACAGCTCGGCCTTGGTGAACTTGTAGCTGGTTGTTTGGTTATTTCCTCACCCACAGGTCATGAGTTCAGTGTAATGAGTGGTGCCTCTCAACTTGGTTAGTTTATTGTCTGCATGTCCTGCTTGATTAGACAGCCAAAACTGAGGAATTGAACTGGACCAGAAGGAATGTATCAGAAGGCGCAATGGGCTTTGCACATGCTCGGGATATATAGAAGCTGTTGGCTTGTGGAGATCTAAGTTTGGGTCCACAAAAAGCTTTAAAAAAGACATTAAGTTAATAATTTCATTTATATTGGGACCTCCATCTGAGGTAAAATAGACTATCAGAAAGAAAAAAAATGAATGTAAGGGTTCTGTCCATTGGTTGATTGGATAGAAGCTAATCTGAATGCGAGTTTACAGTTGGTTTTAAAAAGTTGGGGGGGGGGTTTAAGAAGACAAAATGTTTGGAGAAGTCAAGCATCGTTTCACTGGATACAGTTATGACATTTTGATTAAAACTGATCAATTATTATGTACTCACCCACATGTGTTGTTCCTTCTGTCGAACACAAAAGATGCTTTTTTTGTGATAAATGCCTAAGCTGGGCTTGACAAGTACAGAAAAGCATTATAAAAACAAGACTTCTGTTTTATGTAAGTCATAAAATAGCTTTTTGTGCCACGGCGTATTGTACATTGAATATGCGTAAACGTGAATGAGATTTGAGAATTACTACAGAGGGATCATTTTTCAGCAAAAAAACAACTTAAGGCTGGAATACACTGCACAACTTTTAAAACCTAAACATATTTTAAAACACTAGGCATTACACACTTGCCGATTTCATTAAATTATTATAGAGGAAAAACCTGGCATCATACACTAAGAAAATGAAGATCACACACTAACAGACATTTCAAGTTGTTCCGTACACAACAAAGTCACAAGAAATGTGTTTCGTTGTTGAGACACGACAGATGAAAATATGTGCTTTAAAATCAGCTCAAAATCTAAAACGTTTCATATCCTTCAACTGCACAGAGTCATAATCTAAATCTAAAAGACTGTGATTTTCTGTTAAATCTGTCAACTCCGACTACCCAAAATTTGCAGGCTGCCTATGACTTTCTGTAACTAGTATAGACTCCTCCAGACTGCAAATCAGGGCAAAAGTCACGTAAGGTATTCCAGCCTTTTTTTGGGGGGGTCTGTCCCCTGTTGTATGGCTTTAGAAGACCTGGAATATAGGAGCATTTATTTATGCATTTGTCAACCCCTGGTCACTAAGTGATTTGACAAGGAATTGGAAAAGGGCATCTTGAACATTCTGCAAAATATCTTATTTTGTGTTCTACAGAAGAGTCAAACAGATTCAAATCATTTCTGGGTGAACTAGTCCTTGAAAACAATCCTAGCCTAGGAATTTCATCTGTGTTATTGCTTTGTGTCGAGTGATGCAATGCAGAGGTAGGTATGTATGTCATAGCATAAGCTTATTTCAACATATCCCTCTCTGATTCTCTTTTCTTTAAGGCCCCACCCAGAGGAGGATGAGGGGGAGGAAGATAGGAGCTTGCAGCCAGCAGAGACTGCAGGCTGGGAGGACGCCATTGCTGTTATGGTGCGTGTGTGTGTACTGGCTTTCTGCATGTCACGCTTCATGCGTTTAGAGTGCTGCGTAATCGTTTGTTTACACGTGCGTGTTTGTATATGCAGGCACGAGGAGCGCAGATGGTCCCTGAACTGCCTGCCGAATCTTCCCTGCGCTCATGTGCCAGCACGGCCAGCATGAAGGTCAAGAACATCAAAAAGTAGGTGTTTACATGTTCAAGGGAAGAGTTCTTTCTCTGTTTTGTCTCTTTCAGACCCACGGAGCAGAATACTAATGAGCTCTTTTTGTTTTGCAGACTGTCCCTCACCAAAGGCCATTTTCCCAGGCTGGCAGAATGTGCCCACTTCCACTATGAGAATGTTGACTTTGGCTCTGTGCAGGTGAGGGTTTTATGGTAAATGCAGTCCTGCTGAAGGCCATGATCACTCATGGTTGACGGGAATGTGTTAATTAGGCTCTTGGCTCTGGTCGTGGTTTCACTGGTGGCGGATTATCCATCATGTTGAAATTAGGGCTGTGGTTTAAGTTACAAGCAGTACACATTGGTCTCTGTCAGGTTATTTGCTATCCTGAAAGATCTTCAGACTGTGGAAAACATCTTGGCTAGATGTTTGGATTTCAGTGTCATTGTTCCTCCCCAATCTGTTATATTTACACAAATGTCTTTAACATTAACACTGTCCATTTCCTTAGATAATGGCAATATCTGTAAACTGATGACTCTCCTGCATTACCATTCAAAAGTTTGAGGTCGGTAAATTAAAAAAAAAAAAAGGTTTTGAAGGAATTCTCATATGTTCACCTAAACTGAATTTATTTGATCAAAAATACAGTAAAAACTGGAATATTGTGAAATATTATGCCAATTTAAAATAACTCTTTTCTGTATTAATATATATTAAAATGTAATGTATTCTTGTGATGGCAAAGCTCAATTTTCAGCAGGCATTTCTCTAGTCTTCAGTGTCACATGAATATGCTGATTTGGTGCTCAAAAAATATTTATTATATTGAAAATATTTGTGCTGCTTAATATTTTTCAGGAGTTCAATAGAACAGTTTTGTAAAATAATTTTTTGAAACAGTGTAAAAGTAAATACTGTCACTTTTGATCAATTAAATGTGTCCTTTCTAAATAATCCTTTTTAATTTATTAAAATCTTTTGACACCAAATTTTTGAATGGAAAAGCACATATTCTCAAACATTTATTAAGCATATTTATTGTTGTCCCCTACATTTTCCTTACATTTTTACAGTTTTCTGTGCATAATGTAACTCAAGGTTTCTTTGCCACTGTGCCTTTAAGACTTCTTATGCAAATGATCTCTTCTTACGATTGTGCAAACTTACTCATGCTTTATCAGCACAGGCCAGGATCCTGCATACTTAACCAACAGTATACTAATGTGATAATGTGGGCAGTAATATGTTATTTTTCTCAAATCACAGCCTGGTCCAGTTATTGTGCATGTGCATTCTAGAGTAAAATAAAGATCAGAGAAGACAATTGGCACTTAAATTGCCACTGTTTTTTTTTTTTATCGCCTATAAATGGTCAGTCTCCTCCCCGTCTTCGACTCATACTGTATCTGATAGAACATCAAACTGGGCTTCTCCATCTCCATTTCAACATAACCATCCCAACACTTTTTTGTCCAGCCAGATTTTGTTGTTATGCTGATGAGTTCCAGCAGAGAGCAGTAAATACTGTACCACTGAGCCCCTCTTCAGTCTTTGCTGTATGTACAGTATGCTGTTCTGAGAGCCGAGGGTGCTGGTTTTGATGCATCATGAACAGGGTATGGCGTCATAGCTGAGGAACAGGAAGTTTGCCCTCACGTCCTACAGCTCTGTGCTCTGCGCCTCCATCATCAAGTGTGTTTCAGCTCTCAAGGTCACACAGGGTCCTGTTCTATTAGATCACATTCAGTCTCCTGGGCGCGTCACACTGACACACTGTGGCTGGGGGCTGGAGGAGTCTAGAGTCATGTGTATACTGGAATACAGTTACTCTCCCACTCCAAACTTGGCAGCTAAATAAGAAATTTGATGTTTCGGGAGGAATGTCCGTTATACTGTTTCTCTTTTGTTGCTTTTAAAAGCTCAAGCTCAAATTTTAGCAGTTGAACGATAGTATATCAGTGAATGCATATCAGATAGCAGCAATTTCATGCCATGGTGCCTTTTGTCTGTCAGTTGTAAATTGAGAAAAAAATGCGTATACAGTGTAGACACTAAATGTTTTCTGTGCTGAGGACTAAGAGATCATAATATATGAGTCCAAGTCCTGGTCATAATTATTGGCACCCAGATTTACAGAATGTCTTCAAAAATAAATGCAAATGAACCAATTTTGTATAATCATAGATTTTAATAACATACATTTTTGTTTGTGTTTTTAATTTCACTATATGAATGCCTTTTTTGTTGTTGGTTAAAAACTTTAGACATAAATATTACATAAAATATTCTGATTATACAAAAATTTGTTTTAAATTTTGTACTTGGACTCAGACAATATAGTTTTGTAAATGGTACAATTTATAAATGATAAATTGATAGGTAATTTTACTGGAAAGCAATACAAAAATATTAATACTTTATTATAATTTGACCTTTCATTATATATTTTTGTGGAGGGGAGGATGTAGTTATTTTATGTGATATACGTTTGAACGTTTGAATGCGTGTATCAGGGTTATTATAGTTAACTAAAATTAAAACTAAAACCATAAAAAAGTTGATACTTGAAATAAAACAAAGCAGCATAATTTTAATAATTTTTATTTAGTTGATGTACTTAAATAAAAATGAACAAACTATATAGACATATTTAAAAACACCAAAGTAATAATTACAAAAAACACAAATTACTAAAACTAAAAATAAATTACTAAAAGTAAAATTACTAAAACTAAACTAAAAGTAGCAGAAAAGGTAAAAATAAAATCTAATTCAAAATATTAACAAAAACTATAGTATCTCAGTGATAATAAAATAACGTGCATTTTTTTTTTTTTTTTTTTTTTGGACACATAAAAGAAATGAAATGTGAGAGAGATGCGTGTTTTGCCCTCTGGTCATTTGCTCCGATATCACACTCCACAGAAACTCATATTTTAGGTTTCAGTAATGTTAAATGAGCTTTTAATTTTATTTAGCTTAAAGTACAGTATTTGTTTGCAGCTGACACTGGTTTCATATTTTGAATACAAAGCCTTTTATAAATTGAATTGTAGTTTACGTATCTGAATACTGTTTCATACCACTGTAGAATAACCTTGTCTGTGTTTAGTCCTAGAATAGGGTATTGAGTTAACATCCCTTCTGTGGCGTCTTTATCCAGACCTTTGTTGCATTCCCAGAGGTGGTGTGCATGTTCCACATTCCTCGGCTCAGGTTTACAGAGGAGCTCCCTACTAGTGCAGAGAGAGATGGAGACAGAGGAAGAACTGGGCCAAATTCAGTGATGCTGTAATGGGCTTTCACTGATCTGAGAACAGTCACCTCCATCTCCATATGAGCAGCTGGTTGGGGCATTGATTAAGTCTATGTGTTTTCCGCTATAAATCGTCTCAGACAGAAGGGAAGGAGCCCTCACTCACCACAATTTCATTAGAATGGACCCAAACCTGCCAGTTTCAGCAGGTTCCACAAACAGTGCTGCTGAGATTTGTGAGAAACTGTTTTCTATGGGTGAACTGATCTTGAAATATTGATACATCTGCTATCTGAGCAATGCATCAACTCACGATCAAGAAGTCTTGTAGAATATGTTATAGATGGATCCAGATTCAGGTTCTACGTTTATGAAGTAGGTCAGCGCTGGATTATGATTTATCATATTTTTGTCTGAAGTGGAGCCCGATTAACTTTTGCTCTCCAAGACTTTGGGCTCATCTCAAAGACATGCAATAAACCTGATATGCGTCTTTAAGGGAAGATGCATGATGTGATTGAATTGCTGACAACCCTTGTGTAATTTATGGCACTGTAGATTGGCTGTGGCTCCAGACGGTGAAAGGTCAACTCATGATCACTGGGTTATTCTTTCTAGTTTTTATGTAACTTGAATTTCCTTGAGGATTATTGCTATTGAAAAAGCTTTTGCTGCAGTTTAATATACAAGTGGAATTTTAATCCACAGATTGTGTGACATAAAGCTGTGGCCGTTGACCTTTGGCGTCTGCTTTTTACCCATTTTCATCACAGTTGCAAATACCAGACCAGGTGCTATAATCTTAAATGCGCTTATGTATTTTATTCAGTATTACAACAAGTTTAGAGCTGATCTGGGATTTCATAGATTCAGCTAAAGGAAAAAATTCGGCATGCTTTTTCCAGAGGAATTTTCCAAACCAGTGGCTTAGACGGGGCCTGTCGTGGTAAGGTTACAAAGTGGCATTTTCACCACAGCATTCATTTTTTAAGGTTATCTGTACTGTATGTGAGTGTACTCCCCTTGAAGTTGTCAAAATAATATACATATTTACACATGCATAGTCTTTCTCTTCTGGGAATATGAACCAAAAATATTGATGACTCATGGGAAGTTCCTAGTTGCGAAATCATAATTACAATGTGCGTTTAAGTGGTTTTGGTCAGAATGACATGGGCTCATTGGGCAATTTGTATTTCTCATTTCAGTTTGTTTTTCACATCCAGACAACGACGTGAAGCGTTTTAGCACTGTGAAATCAAAACTGCAATTTATAGTCTTTTTTTTTTTTTTTGGCTTCTTTTTTTAAATCATGATATTACAAAGTATTTGTATTATATAATTATACAATTTATATAAATTATATAAAAAAAATTCAGATTTTATTTTTATTATGGTTATTATATATATCTGTGTACATATATACACAAAGTTTCCCACTGGTAATCATGGCATTGTATAGATGTTCATATATTTTATTTTATCATCTGGTAAATATGACGAAGACAGCTTGTGGTCAAAACGTTGCAATTTATTAAATTACAAAAATAACTGTGTCTGTCTTTTTGCATTTGAAATATGAGTATTCCAACTTGACTTTAAAAAAAAATCATGTCATGTCAAAGGATTATTTTTATACAGCTTAGTTTCAGTAGGAAATATGTCAAAAAAAAAAAAAAAGTTGGTGTTTGTCCAACCATTTTGGGGTCTTTAAATGTCATTGAAATGAAATGTTGAAATGGAAATGTGAAATTGAAATGTTTTTATTACTTAGAGTTATCAAATAAATTTTTTCCTAAACAACAAATCATTAGAAAGTAAGCCTATATAAAAATCAGTCTACGATATTGAAAATTGTAATAATTTTGTGTATAACTAAGCATAATAATTACTCGATTTTGTGGGGGGAAAAAAAAAAAAAAGTGAGTAGTGCTTTTTTTTATCGTTTTAATGCCGATTTTTTTTTTTTTTTTTTTTTTTTTGTGTGTGGAAGAATAATCAGTAGTATGTATGTAAGATAACTATAGTGATGCTTTGCTTCGGAAGCACCAATAATACTACTACTACTACTACTAATGTTAGTGTTTGATTTTAAGAATGGTTTTTAGTTACTTTTGTAAAATAAACAATTACCACCATTAGAAGCCTGATGTTAAATTCCAAAACCATTTTAAAAACTGCTGCACTAAACCATCAACAACATCAGAGATGGATGTGCATGTCCTGTTCTGAGGTCGGTATCTGAGAGCGCAGCTCCGTTCTGCATGGATTCAGAGGGAGGACCAACATCCAGCGCAGGGAGGGGCTAAGATGGTGGAGCGAGGGGGGGCTCCATTTCTATATTTGTCCTCTTCCTCAGTTGTAATTAGACACAGCATCATGCACATCCCTGTACTGCAGGAGATGAAGATGAGAAAAGATCTGTGTTTCAGACAGGATGTGTTTTGACTGCAGCGCATTGCTGATTTTCATTCTGCTGTAAATCGGGTCGTTTGTTTTTGATGAGCTGGGCTGACTGAGCACAGGCTGCTGGTCTGTGGGGGCGTGTGTGACGGGTTACTGCGTCTGCGTGCAGCAGCCGTGCAGAACATCAGCAGAGAGGCTGAATAAGGAAAGGCTCAGGTGCAAGACTATTGGGAACTATCGGGTTGGATCCATCAGAATGGGTCTGAGCGTGCTGATAAGACGAGACAGACGGCGTATCAGTGAGTATCCATCCTGTTTCATTAGGAGAGGAATAATTATACCCTCTCTGAGGAAATGGAAATCCTTGGCTGCTTTGTCATGTGGTTTTACTGCCATAAAAACATTTAAAAATGTATGTATCCTAATATATACTACTCTGCATGTCATATTTTGTATGATGTTCTATAGTTGCAATATTTGTCTTTTTCCGTGCAGTACTTTAGAATTTGTGTAAGATAAGATGACTGATGTTTTAATTTTTGTTATTATATTAATTTTATTTTTTATTAACCTCATTGACAAGTTTGATTCACTAGATTTTGTCACATTTAGTTTTAGAACAATAAAAAAATATAATCTCTGAAAATAAATAAAACAGTATTTTACACCATTTTGCATTTCAAGTAAATTTACTTTAGGTTATTTATTTTTAGTTATAAAAATTAATTTTAAAATGATTGTTTTGCAGTTTTTTTTTTGTATGTTTTGTAAGCACTTTTGTTGATCCAAAATTTCAAATTCAAGCAGATGCATTAGGATGTAGAAATACATTAATGTTTACATTATTTTAATGGACTTATGTCCAGTAATTTGTGCTTGGGTGAAAGATGTTGACAGATCTACTATAAGTCAAGTGCTTATCCTGCAGTTTGTATTACTCTGAACTGCAGTGCTTAAGTAGGACATTAAAGCTTGTGTAAGTTTCTGTTAGTTTTATCTATAAATAATCAATGCTTTCATTTGTTTAATGCATCTTTGAAGTGGCTCAGCATCTTCTATCAATTAAAGGGATGCAGTTCTTGTCTTTGATGTGGAGGCTAATGTGTGTGTGTGTGTGTGTGTGTGTGTGTTTGTTGAATGATGCATGGGGAGTCTGCATTACTGAGATGATGTAGAGAAGTAAATTACAGCAGACACTACAAAGGAGTTTGCCTTACTGGATGTTTAATTTGCATATCGAAACCCCTGAATCACATCAGTTTTTGGGCTCACAGGTTGGCTTACATTTGCAGGGACAAGTAGATGATGTGATATTTTATAGAGGAGGATCATATAATGTTGGGCTCAGCCAGCAGCTGTGGAAACGACTGAGGAAAATCCTTTATAAAGTTGCAGTGGAACTGCTACACTAGTGTTTTGGGAATATTCCTTGATGTGTTGGCTTTGTGAATCCAGAAAGAATCAGACACTGTTGAGGGGTGGTGTACCTGCAGCTGTCGTGTGTAGATGTCTTGTTGTCTGTGTGTCACTCATCAGGGCCTGTTGTTTCTGCAGCCTTTAAAAATCCATTGTCATGTTTAGCTGTGTTACAACTACATTTCCAGCTGCAGCGAGGAGCGTGTGTCTGTATTTCTCTCAGTCTCTCTGAAGCGGATGACCTTTAAGTCAAGATTTTTATTTGCTATTATTCATTTTAATGCTTTTATTTTTGCTCTATAGCATGATTTTAACTATAATGTCATTTTCTCCTACTGTTTTCACATTTCTGTGTCTAAATTTTGGATTTGAAGTGATTAAAGACAACATTAATGCCAATTTTTGTTTTTATATTTATCAGACTTTTTTTCTTTTTATTTTCAATTTAAATGGCCATGTACAGTGGCCCAACAAGTAGGCTGTTTTAAGACTTTTAAACATAAACTGTAGCATCATTTATTTCTCACAACTAACCTTACTCTTCTTTTTGCAGTGACCAACTGGTCTTGAGGTGATTTTTAATAGATTTCTGAAGTCACTGATGTATGAAATGTCAGTGTTTTTTTTTTTTTTTTTTGTTTGTTTGTTTTTAAATCTACATTTTAAGCACTATCTATTATTTATCATTTGAAACCCAAGCTGCCTTTTATAAAAAATTTAGCTTGAAGTGTTTTCATGCTGTGTGATTCTACTGTTTTGCTTAAATGTTCAGATATTTTTAAGTCAACAGTAGATCAGCATTAACGAACAAAAGTGAACAGAGAATAAGCCGAAATGATAATTTCATAGCCATGATAATATTTTGGTTACTATTTATTATATAAAGCCACAAACACTCTTGCGATCTTAAACTTTTGTGATGTGTGGTTTGTAGTATGTAACAATGTTTATTGCTTTTATAGTCTCCCTTTGGTGTTATATTGTTTATTTGTTGTTGAATATATTGTAATGGGAGAATGAAAGGATACTGAAAATTCGGACTCGCTCTCTGTGTGTCTCTCCACAGCTGTCTTTATCTGAGGATCAGAACGACCTCACACACAATGGCCTGGACTCAAAGGAGTCAGTGTATCTGGTCCAGATCTGTTGTCAGGTAAGCTTGTTTCACAGAGAAATTTTCACATAGAACCTCTGTAGCCCTTTCTGTGTGACAGAGCAGAAGAAATATCATCCCAGGATCACTGATTTGTTATGGCAACAGAGCAAAAGCTAAGCCTAGGAAAAATGGTGAAGTTATAAAAAGACCTTTTAAGAGCTTCAGATCAAACAGACAGGCCAACCGCATGCAGTTTGCACAGCAATTTTTCTGTTTCATGAAATGTGTCCGGGTTTAGGAAAAGACAGGATTTTAAAAGAGGATTTTGAGGCCAAGATGAAGACAAAGCTGAAAATATAAATACTCTTGGTCCTGCTTTTCTTACCATACCAAAACAATGGGGCTCTGGGAGGGTTTTTATACTTGTCCACAGAACTTCTAAAAATATGAATTCAAAGGCTGTTTTTGTGCTGGTAAGTGTGAGAGCTGAAAGGATTTAGAAGAGTCCCGCTCTGCTGTTTCTGAACCATTTGCTCCACCACTGGAGGAAATCTCATTGTTTTACAGTTGTATGAAATCTACAAACCACAGACATATAAGCTACTAAATTCAGCCTCCTTTACCATACACTGGGTGTTATGATGCTACCATGCAATAATAGAAATGTCTAAACAAAAAGAGATTATGTTTCTGCTATAGGCTTCCACTGAAACTATAGTGGACATATCCAAGTGCATATTATTTATATATTAAAGCAAAAATGCATAGAAAAACCATAAAATATTACAATTATTTCTCTTAATAAAAACCTTTTTTTTATCTGACATTGAACATTGAATTTTCAGCATCATTACTTCAGTCTTCAGTGTCACATGATCCTTCAGAAATCATTCGAATATACTGATTTGCTCCTCAAGAAACATTACTTATCAATGTTGACAGTTGTACTGCTATGTTTTTTTGTAGTTTTTTTGTAGAAATTGTAATTTTTTTTTTTTCTTTTTTTTTTCAGGATTCATTTAGGTCAAAAGAACAGCATTTATTTGAAATATTTTGTAACAATACAATGCCTTTACTATCACTTTTGACGATTTAATGAGTCCTTGCTGAATTAGTTTCTTGCAAAAAAAAAATTAAGCTGAATATTTTGAAAACCATATGATGTATACCATAATTATGTATTATTATTATTATTATTATTATTATTATTATTATTATTTTAAAAAGGTCACATTTCCAATGTTTTCTCCAGGAGATTTGACTGTCAGTCTAACTCTCTCTTCTTAATTCAGAATGACTGTTCTTCCTACATTTGCTCTTATTGCTTTTCATGTGTCTTAGGGTCGTAAGTGGACAGTGAGGCGTTCATACGAAGAGTTTCGTGTCCTTGACAAGCATCTCCACCTCTGTATCTATGATAGAAGATTCTCTCAGCTTCCTGAGCTGCCCCGATTAGAGAGCCTGAAGGACAAACCCGAGGTTGGTTCACTACACACACATATATTGACTACAATGTCTACATGTATCTTTGGAGGACAATCCCAGTGCAGTGAAAATTGGAAATGCTCATGCAATTCATTCAGTACTGAAAAATATCAGTAAAAAGTTCAATCTAATTCAAAATCACTATAGTACTCAATTACATCATTTTCATTGCTTTATGGGAGTAAAGAGTTCATTTGGACAGTTTGCTTGGTTAGAATCTCTGATTGGTGGAGAATTCTTTGCAGAATCATGGGTAATGTAGTTTTTACACCAGGAATTACATTGTTAAAGGGGCATGAACTGCCTGTGTTTTTTATTTTGTACTGTTTTTGTACAGTTACTCACACGTGTTGCAACATTACTGTCAGTTCCAATATAGTCAGCACAGCATCGTATTTTAGTTTCATTTTTAAAGTCCTGCATCAAATTGTGTTTGTTTGTAAATGAATCTGCAATAAAATGAAGTGAACAAAGGACCAAGTTCTTACTGACACGGTCTGGATCTTCATTAAAAATAAAGTTATTCACTCTTTCCTAATGTTGGGATCAGAAGGAAGGCAACACAAACACTGTTTTTCCACAACTTGTCACTGCACTGCAGGAGGCGTTGATCTTCTTCTGTGGAGGCGGTGCTTATCCACACTATTACATCATGGAGTCCAAAAGCTGTCATTTTGGCAGATTGCCTTCAATATAAGCTGTTTTTAGACTAACGACAAAGTTTGAGTTCTGAAACTTACAGGGTGTTTTTAGAGTACAATGACCTCTTATATGTCAAAAGATCAAGGGAATATTGGTTTCTCAGTTCATTACCCCTTTAAACATGATTGAAAAAATGTGGGCTGATGGCTTCAACAAAAGCAAATGCCATCAATTAACAACTTCATAGCTCACAGTAAGTCTGTCTTTAAAGATTATTTTCAAAAATCACTTTCCTTATGAAGAAAATAAATGTGATTTTTTACTTCTTGAGCGCACCTCCTGCAATATGTGTTGTGTACTTTTCATGCCTATAGACCTTATATGCCAGAGAAACAAGCAAGCAGTCATCAACTGTTTTTGCGGTAGTTCTATATTTTTCTATAGCATCGCTGTTGAACAGTAATTAGTTGAAGTGGATTTAGTTATTGTCGAGTTCAGGAAAGTTATCATGAGCATTGTGATGTTTAAAGCGGATGTCATAACAATTTTCAGTACACCGGAAAGATTTTAAAACAAGCGATTCAATCATAAATCCATAAAATCTTACCTTCACACTGAGGAAATACAAACTGAACACAGAAAACAACAACTGCAGCACTGAAAAAGGGGCGGGGCTATATAAGGTCTATTAGATTACTGTGTAGCTAGCTTAGCAACATGTTACGTCAAACTCACATATGCTTCCTGTACAGAGATGTATTTATATGTCACACTGTGTTGCTGCACATGTAGATCATATTAAATCAGTCTTTTGAGGCTCATTTGTGTTAGGATGTTCCCTTAGAAGGTACAGTAGATAGCTGTAGATAGCAGACAACAAGGCCACTCACTAGGATTTGGAACCAAGCTATTGTGTCGGATCAAAGGCTTATATCTCAAAGAGAGCACAATGAGAGTGTTGAAAATTGTCTCTTTGTTTATTATCCCTGCTCGGTTTCTGTTCTTTCTCCACAGACACTTTCCCAGATGCTTACTGCGTACATTTCCCGTCTCTCAGCCATCGCTGATAACAAGATCAACTGTGGACCAGCACTCACATGGATGGAGGTATAAATGTCACTCCTGCTTTTTAACCTACACTACACCTGAATGCTTCCTGTGGCTGCCTGCCCAAATCCTGCCTCTTAAATACAGGCAGCGAATTGACCGTGGCACGGTGTGTTTAACAAAAGAGGTGTGTTTAACACCTTTGCTTTAACAACAGTAAATTGCTCACAATGTCTCATAAAACACAATCCCATTTTAGGACAGACTTCAGACTTGGTGTATAAAACAACAGTTCACACCCATTTTTTATATCCAGTTAGTCATTAACATGGATAAGAGACACCTGACTTTACTTGTCTTGACGTGCTCAGTCGCATGAGCTGTTTGCTTGCTCTTTCCCAGCGTATTGCGTGTACACTGATGTTGCACCTTTCGGTCATCGTAAAAGGGAATATGAAATCATTACATAAGGTGATGTTTTATTGGTTGCTGATTATATGCATGTGTTCATATATTTGATTCGTCTTTCTTCTCTCTCCTAGATTGATAACAAAGGGAATCACCTGCTGGTTCATGACGAATCCTCTATCAATGTTCCCGCTGTAGCTGCGGCCCATGTCATAAAGCGCTACACCGCCCAAGCAGCAGATGAACTCTCTTTTGAGGTATATGTATATATTTTTAAAATTTTGTTGCATAATATATTTGGATTTGGTATTAGTAACTGAAGCGTAATTTCTCTTCAAAAGGTTGGAGACATAGTATCAGTGATTGATATGCCTCCTAAAGAAGACACTGGCTGGTGGAGGGGCAAACATGGATTTCAAGTGGGTGTAGTATACTGTGTATTTTATTTTATTTTATTTCAGGTTTTATTGAGTTTCATGAAAAAGCCTGTATGTGTTTGAAAACTGTCATCACTATGCTATACATCTGAAACTTGTTTTTGCAGCTTTTGTGTCACATCTGAGTCAAAACATCGAGTCATTACATTCAGTGTTTCTCTGTTGCTGATAAGGGAGGAATTTAAGTGGTGATAAGTGTTGTAAAGTAATTGCTACTGATATGCAGGACTATAAATAATCTATTCATATTGTGCTGCAGCAAGATTGTAAATTTTATGTACAGAGGAATTCACAGACTTATTCACAGCTGTGTCTTTAAGAGATTTCAGACCGTTTAAAGAGTAATTATGATAATTTTGCCCTTGTTGAAATGAAGTGAGATATGAAGTGTTTAGTTTTAGTTATTTTAGTTATTTTTTCATTCACAGGTGGGATTTTTTCCTTCTGAATGTGTGGAACTAATTAGTGAGAAAATCCCCTCAAATGTGACCAACTCTTTGGCCAAACCAGGTACACACTTTTTTTTTATTTTAGTGTAAAGATTTAGATAATTCTAACACCCACATTTCATCAATTAAAGTGATGACGCTTGATTATTATTTCATTAGTTCATTAAGGTATATTATTAACTCATCAGGTGATCAGTGTAATTAAATAAAATGGATTTAATACATTACACATTTGTATTGTTATAATACTAAGACAGTTTTGAAGGCAGAAGAAAACTAAATGTTCCTCTACATCAGTTTTCAGTTATAGTTACATTATTCAATTTCAAATGAAATTTGAAATCAGCCTTAGCATATTTAGAGGTACAGCTTGTTACTAGCTGGCAGCATTGATTTAAAAGTTTTGTTATTTTCATTTTCTGTAGTGTCTAAGAAGCACGGCAAGCTAATCACATTTCTGCGCACGTTCATGAAGTCGCGTCCCACCAAGCAGAAGCTGAAACAGCGAGGTATCCTGAAAGAGAGAGTGTTCGGCTGTGACCTTGGAGAGCATTTGCTTAACTCGGGCCATGATGGTGAGAGGAGAGAGAGACGTTAGAGGATGCATCTAAATCTTTCATTGAAATGTAATTATGCGTAATTCATATTTAAAGTGCAGATTTAACGTGTTGCTCCAACAGTTCCACAGGTCATCAGAAGCTGCACTGAGTTCATTGAGAGACATGGAGTCGTGGATGGAATTTATCGCTTATCTGGGATTTCATCTAACATTCAGAAACTGAGGTGAGGTTTAATTATTTTTCAGGCCTGAAAAATTAATAGAAATTCAAATAAAATACCATTTAAAGGTTTGGGGTCGGTAAGATTTTATTATTTTTTTTTAGTGTTATTTATTCCTGTGATGGAAAAGCTGGATTTCCAGCAGTCGTTACTCCAGTCTTCAGTGTCACATGATCCTTCAGAAATTATTCTAATATGCTGATTTTATATATATATATATATTTACAAAATATATATCAATCTAAAGGAAATTTATTACCCTCGTGTCTATAGGCATGAGTTTGACTCCGAACATGTTCCAGATCTCACAAAGGACAACTACGTCCAGGACATTCATTCGGTGGGATCGTTGTGCAAACTCTACTTCCGGGAGCTGCCCAACCCACTGCTGACCTACCAGCTATATGAGAAATTTTCAGTAAGCATCAAACCACTTCTACACGACACACTGTGTAGTAGCAGTATCAGAACACAGAGGTGATGCTTTGGCATATTTTCTCAGGATGCTGTATCAGCAGCCACTGATGAGGAGAGGCTGGTCAAAGTTCATGACGTCATACAGCAGCTGCCTCCACCACACTACAGGTTAGATGAGCGCACAGCATCCTCTACTGATGAAAAAGAGAAGTGTAGATTTCTCTTCATCAGACCATTACATCATTCTTTTGTGCTTGTTAGGTGTTGGTAAATATGACAAATAATGTAAAAAACGTGTTTCTGTTTAGATTTAAAGAGATAGCTCACACAAAAATGGAAATTCTGTCATTAACTCACTCATTTCGTTTCAAACCTGTTTTACTTTCGTTTTTCTGTGGAACACAGAAGATGATATTTTGAGGAACAATATTTCATACAAAGTCAGTGTTGTTTTGGACAAAAACATTCTTTGTCTTAAAGATTTAGAACAACATCAGGGAGAGTAAAAGAATTTTTGTCTTTGGCTGAACTGTGCTTTTTAATATATAATGATATTAATGGAAATCTTTGTTCTTATGCTTTGTTTCCAGGACTCTCGAGTTCCTCATGAGACATTTATCCCGTATGGGAACATACAGTGAAGCCACCAACATGCACTGCAAAAATCTTGCAATTGTCTGGGCTCCAAATCTCCTCAGGTGACTTTTTTGGTAAAGTTGTCTGTAAAGATGCTACTTTTAAAGATGCTACATTTGTCAAAAATGTTGCATTCATTCATTGTTCCGCAATCGCTGCAGGTCTAAACAGATTGAGTCAGCGTGTTTCAGCGGCACCTCTGCTTTCATGGAAGTGCGTGTTCAGTCGGTTGTTGTGGAGTTCGTCCTTAATCACGTCGACGTTCTGTTCAGTCCCAAACTCAGCACTCTGATCCGCCACAGCACAGGTGAGAAATGAGCCTCTGAAATTCTCCTCCCACCAGAATTGATTTTTAGATGAGACTCTACTAATGAGGACCTTAAATGAGCTCATAACTCTAACCTGAATCCACAGGCCACACTACTTTAGCTCGACCCAAGTCTCTACTGGTGAGCTCTCCATCCACCAAGTTGCTTTCTCTGGAGGAAGCCCAGGCCCGGACTCAGGCCCAGCTCATCTCTCCTGTGTCACCGGACAGCAAGTATATTGATGTGGGAGAGGGGCCTGCTGCCCTGCAGGGCAAGTTCCACACCGTCATCAACTTCCCTTCTGAGAGGTCTGTCAGTTTGTACTGGTGTTAGTATTGTGGTATTTTCATCATTTAAGAAAAATGCAGTAGTAACTGGTAACTGTTGCTGGTAAATGCAGGAAAAAAGGCTCAACCAAGGCAAAGAAGTCTCCTGTGGGAAACTTGTTTTCCTTCTTTAATATGGGAAAGTCCTCTGCTACTGCCAAGCCCAAACTGCACCGTCATCCCAGTGAGCCCAATGAGATGAAAACCACTCCCCTTCCAGGTACAGCTTCAACTCTCTTTTCAATATCAACCGGTATTTGTTCCAAATCCTAGCGAGCTGCCTAACCTAGAGGGCATTTTAGTCATGATTTTCACACTATATGCAGTGCTGAAAAGCAATGATGGAACTGCTCATTAGAAAGAACTATTTTCTAAAATATTTTTTATAATTGTATAATAATATAAAATGCAATTTATTCGTTTGATGAAAAAGCAGAATTTCTAGCAGTCATTACTCAGTTACACATGATCCATCAGAAATCATTCTAATATGCTGATTTAGTGCTCAAGTAACATTTCTTATTTTCAGTGTTGAAAACAGTTGTTTTGCTTAATATTATGAAATATGATATTTTTTCCTGATTCTTTGATGAATAGAAAGTTCAAAAGAACAGGATTTTATTTGACATAGAAATCTTTTGTACGAATATAAAAGTTTTTAATGTCACTTTTGATCAGCTTCTTGCTTAATAAAAGTATTAATTTCCTAAAAAAAAAAGTAGTTGTTAAAATCTGGCTTACTTTTATAGGTGGAAGAGGAGACAGTGGAACACTACGGTCTGCTAAAAGTGAAGAATCTCTGTCCTCTTCACATAACTTTGAGGGTAAAAATCATTTCACTTTTTTCCATTTCCATACTTAAAAGGGATAGTTCACCCTAAAAATGGAAATTTTGTCATCATTTACTCACCCTCATATTGTTCCAAACCTGTATGAGTTTATTTCTTATGTTGAACACAAAAGATGTTTTAAAGAATGCTGGTAATCAAACAGTTGGCAGTTCTTATTGATGGGGACCAACAAATGTTTGGTTCTTCAAAATTCTTCAAAATATCTTCCTTTGTGTTCAGCGTAAGAAAGAAACTTAAACAGGTTTGGAACGACATGAGGATGAGTAAATGATGACAAAATTTTCATTTTTAAGGTGAACCATCATTTTAAAGGTGTTAGAAGCTTCTTTTTTTTAAATACCTTTCTCTACTGTCTAGCACATAACACTGAAATATGCTTCCTGAGATGTCACATCTGTTTCTGTGACTTAATGTGTCTCTGGTTTTGCTGACATGCTTTTGTTATGTGTGGTTTAGGAGAAAGGGCAACTTTACCAAACCTTTAATACAGTTGTTTCCAGTGACTTGTCAGCTGTTTTACAGTTGTTACTCATCCATGGGCTGATCTCTGATGTTTTGTCTCAGGTGGATCAAATATCTATCGTCCACGTCGACCGCTCTCCACCAGTGATGCTTTATCAATCTCTTTTAATGAGGAGCTGCTGGACAGCAGATTGACTGGAGACTCCCGGTCCAGTCTCAAAGACCACAAGAAGGACACCATTTCCTCTTCCTCTCGTGTGCCAGCTCTTATATCTCCACCTCACCCTGCAGCAGATGCTGAGTTTATTGGCATAGCCACATTTGACATAGACCCATTGGCCTTTCAGTCCACACAGCTAGTTGAGCCCACTGTACCTGAAAGTAAGAAAAGGGGCATTCGCAAGAAGGCGGGAGGCAGCCACACTGAGTCGGAGACTTCAGACAAAGTCACAAGTCCCTCCCAACCACCTGATCTCATCCCACTGCACTCTAAAGATGCAAATCACAAACCCTCTGAAGTGCCAGTCACTTCAACTAATCTGGAACTGGGCACCTCTAAGACTGGCCAAGAGAACACCGTAAAGAGCTCCGTGGCAAAGAATAGTACTGTGTCCTGTCCTTCTGACATTATGTCCCTTGTGAAAAAGCCCAGTGTGTCCTCAAAAGGTGGTGAAGGCCATCAGCGCTCTGCAAGCTTTTGCAAAGCAGAAAGTAGATCCACAGATGTCAAGGAGCACAGAAGAGCAGACTCAGGTCAGCACCATTCTTGTATTCATACATATAACCAAATTATCCATATATTTATTTAAAGGAACATATGTTCCACTACAAGTGTCATCCACAAAAATTGCCAAACCGAAAACACTTAGATGCATTATTTTGTTTACTCTCCTTAAAACAGTAACTGAATGTGTAAAGCTGTTAATTACAAAAGAAAATAAATGATAAAGAGCTTTGAATATTTTTAGAGCCCTAATATTTTCACAGTGTTTTACATTTTGTTTTATTAGTTTAACAAAACAAAATTAAAACTTTCCCCCGGAGCCAGCTTAAGGGTATGAATACCCCTTGTTAGGAATGTTTGCAAGAGAAAACATTCTAACAATAGCCGGGTTTCCATTACAGATTTGCGCAAAACCTTTGCGATGTTTTATAAATGTCGATTAAAAACCTAGTGTCAATTGCGGCATTTCCAGGTATGCCAGGTGACCTGTAAATGCGAAAAAACCTGTTTCCATTGCAGTTTTGTGATATATTCCTTTTTCAAATTGCCTAGAAAAAACCACCTCATGCAAGCTTTAAAAGCTTTTTTTGCGATATATATGGGAGTTTTTGCGAAATCGGTGTGTTTCCATCAGGCATATTTTCAATTCGCAATTTCAATTTGCGCAATTTGAAGGGTGATGGAAATGCGGCAAGTGTTAGCTAAGCTAGTATTTTACCTGAAGGAATATGTTGGTATAGGGTATTTAGGACAGGATATTTGCAAGAAAAAGCCAGAAAGTTAACAAAGCTAGCATTTAACCACACTTTCAAGTTGCATTTTAGCCCAGTGTTCCTCTGTTTAAAAGTATGTTGGTTTGTTTTTCTCCATCTAGGTGCGGTGACATTTGAATGCACGCCTGGGTTGGTGAGGTCTGTGTCTCTCATAACTCCCCAGCCTGCAGTAAAAAGTGCTGCTCGTATGCTAGCTCTAGTGCTAGCCGAATCTGCCCAGCAGGCCACTCGACACAGCAAACGTGGGAGCTCTGAACCTCCCACACCTATATCTCCAGTTCATCATCAGAACCCACTCTTCACACTTCAGTTTCCTCCTCCTCTACAGACGTCCTCTGATAGAGAGGAACGGTATGTGTCTAGCAGGACCTTCCCAGATCCATCAAGCACCATGTCTACTGAGAGCCACACCGATGCAGGCAGCCTACGCAGCACCTGTGCCTGCCATGGCAGTGAGAGTGGACTCAGCTTCTCTGATGGATATGATGCACCAGCTGGTGGCCAGTGCACCCATGATTTCTCTCCTCGCAGAGATCCAGAGATTCAGCGGGCTCCGGAGAGCCACAAAACGATGAGAGATAACATCCGGCATGTTGGAGTTGGTACAGATGGAGGTGGATCAAGCCTTGATGCGGAGATGGAGGTACATGGGAGTTTACAGCCAGCTCCTTCAGAGAGATTCTCTTCCTTGGATAGTCATTCAGCCATTGAAGCACTGCATAACAAGCAGGCTGCTAATTCTGCCAACTTTCGAACCATATTGGCAGAAGCATCCATGCCTGCTTCGGTGCACGAAGTTCTTCCACAAGCTTTAAGTACTCCAGCGAGTGTGGTGTATCAGTACAAACCCAGAGACCAAAGGTCTGCTTATTCCCAACAGTGGTCAAGTCCAGTTGGGCAAAGCACCCCTTATTATCAGCCTGACGATGAGCGTCCCCATCCCAGAGCTCTCTCAAGAAACTACTGCAATACCCTTGCGCCACGATCCCTGCACCAGTCCATTAAATATAAGGGTCAACAGGAAGACTACTCCTCAGTCGGTCTCTATAAACATGGAGGACCAAGGTATCCACCATTGGATGGAGCCTCCGTCTACCCCACTATCCGCAGGGTGCGTTCAATGCACACTCCACCAGAGGACAAGTTTTTCTTCCTCCAGCGTCAAGGCAGCCAGAGCAAACCTTACCAAAAACCACCGCCATCAGACATCCAGCAAGTACGACCTTACTTTGAAGACGGGAAGGTTCGGTACAGGTACAGCCCCTATTCAGAGGCTCGATACAATCAATACCGAGAGAACAGTCATGGATACACTCTCTCTTACACGCTCAGCAAACTGCCTTCTCGCTCGTCAAAGGTGATGGGTAGTACCGAGAGCTACCACAAGCCTCTACGCAACCTCCCGGTGAACAATGAGTCTGATTTCAGAGATGCCGGTCTCCAGCCAAGAATGAAGAACCCTTCTCTCTACGAGGCTTTTAATTCTAGTTTATCTGATCGACATTTCAGTCAATCCATTAGGCAGGAAAACGCAGCCAAAGAAAGGCCGTTGGGTCCAGTTGTGTCCCAGCCCCATCTTGTACGAGGCGACCGTCAGAGCCAAGAAACGATGCACACTAGGAGTAGGTCAAACTCTGGGAAGGAGATGCTGATTTCAACTGAAGGGCCTGATGGGAAGTACAGGGTGACCATGGTGTCACATTACTCCCCAGAGCACCCAATTTCTGAGCCTGATATGCCTGTGCCCTCAAAGTCAGACAGGCATGGCGGTGGGCAGGGAGCCAAATCAGCTCTTATAATGAAGCAGAGTCGATCCATGCACAACTATCCTCAACACAGGCTCGAGTCCATAGCACTGCCACGCAACCTGACCCTACATAAGGAATACAGCTGCCCTGACTTCAAACACGCCGGGTCCAGCGATAGTTTCGGCGTTGCAAACCGCAACCAGGACAGGCTGATGTATAAGACTCTCAGCAACTCTAAAGAAGACTACCAGAACATTCGTGCAATAAGCAGGGAGCCTCAGAGGTCTAAGAGATCGCAGAGTGTTAAAACACGCCATCCTTCTGGCCAAGCGAAAATGACTCTGGAGCGGGACCACAGACTGTCGTTCTCTTCCCAAAGCAGGACAAGAACTCGTAGTATGTATGTGCCGTCTCGCTCTGACTATTCCGAAAGCTACGTATCCATACATCCGAAAGTCCCCAAGGCCAGCCGAGCTAGTTCGGGTGTTTTTCCAAACTATGGCTGTATGCCACTTCATAGTAACAGACTGTATTCCACAGCTGTGGGCCACACAGGTTTTCATCAGACAGAGCTCAGATCCGAAATGCAGATTTATGCCGAATAACAGATTTTTAAAAAATAAATACCTGAAATAAATTAACCAGAAATATGACCCCTGCAGGGCAGTGGTGTTCTTTTGTTAATCAGATAAAATACTATTTAAAAAGATGCTTTAATTGTTCACTGAAGGGTGTCTTTCACTGTATGCACTGCATACTCTATATATCACAGTTCAAATGGCTTAAGCAGACACCACGTAAATTTGGAAATTCACTATTTGGTTATTATGGCTACTCTGATTAATTTGTTAAAGTGTGTTGTGTTAGTTGTCATTTTGTTACTAGAGGTCAGAGTTTGCAAAAATACTCAAAACATGATGTGAGAAAAATGAACAAAGGCTTTTAAAATTTATCATAAGCGCGATATATAGGAGCCACTGCCTCGTGTTTTTGGGTGAAGACTAAGAGTATACGTTTTTTGATGTATTACCATGACTGTGGAATCAAACAGTTATATATGTCAATGACATCAGCGTATATGGTCTGAATAACAATGAAAGGTCATAATCTACCCCCGCCCCCCCCCCCCAGAAGTTTTTCCCTCTGCATTTTTAAATCATGCACTTTATAGTTGGTCTCTGTTTTATGTAACAACAGGCACTTTAGACATGATGATTTTTCATTTTATTTAATCATGTTCATTGAGTCAAAAATGAGGGTGAGCTTTCATCTAAACCGCTCATTTGAGCGGCGGTAATCATTACATGGTCGCATATGGAATATATGCTGTTCTGATCAACTGCTGTTTTAGTTTTTAACAAGCATACTGTTCTCTGTTTTAGTTGATTGTGCGTTTTTAAATGTTTACTTTGCTTTACGCTCATTAAAGTTATTTATTCAAAATCATGACGTGTACCCTTGTTGCACCTAATATAATCAGTGCGAGACCATTATGTTTTGCTTCTTTGACAAAAGCCTGGCAAATAATTGTAGAATTATAAGCATATGAAGACAGATTGCTTTCTTTTATTGGCTAGACTACTGTTGCTCTAAGGTTTATTGGGCAGTCTTGTTATACCAAGCACCCTAAAGCATTTTAATCTGAATCAAGTCAGGAAGTTATATTACTAACATATAGTCCTGTTATTGTTGCGTTTTAATGAATTTTTTATTCTTCATTAGTTTTAATATCTCCGACACTGCTACTATATTTGACAGTCCTCTGCAGGTGTTGCGCAGTGAACAGCAGAGGGCACTGTAGCACTGGAGGACATCTCTAATGATGCTTCTGCATTGAAGTTTCCTCCATATGCGCTAACGTGAGGGCACATCAAAGGTTCAGAGGCACTAGGTTTCTGATGCAATACAATTATTATTTCTGCAAGACGACGTTTATTGTATATTATCCCAGGCATTTTGGTTTTAAGGTTTTGAACTGTCAGGATGGTGGCAGGAATGAAACTAAGGTGTTGACTCGTGGGACACCGATGCGTGGCGGATGCTATATTAGACGCTAATTGTTTTCACTTTGTGTGTCAGTCAGAGGGAATTGAATTGAACAGGAACCACGTTGTCTTGCTTTTAAAACCATTTGCGTTTAAACCATATTTTGCATCTACATAGCTGCTAGTTTCTAAAATAATATCTCATTTATATTACACAAAAGCAATGGTCTACAGTGGAATAAAACATTGAGTCCTATGCGAATTATCTTGCATGAGGAGCACAAGATCTGTTCTTTACATTCTATATACACATCCAACCAGCTACCAGCTGCAATTTTTGATGCTTCTGAAGGCTGAATCCAAATAATTCATAGGAGTTTGGAATTGAAGAAAGCAGATCACCAGCAGTATGGTGTGGAACACATAATGGGCCAAGTTGTGTTATGCAGAAGTTGGCTGAGTGGAATATTATTTCATGTTGTGTTCATTTGGTCTGAAGTCTGAATTAGAACTTAAGTAAACCACAAAACACTGTTACAGTGGCTGTGATTCAGCCCATAGACTCTCTCCTCTGTCATTTTCAGTGTAAAGTAATTGCATGGCATGGGCTAAAACACCATCAACACACTCTTTAAAATCATGTTACGTTCTTTGTGCGTCTAAGTGGCGATGAAAAAGACACTATTTAGGAGCAGGAATGTACCGTATAACACTAAAGCATCACTACATTGTACGAGTGCCACTAACAGCTGCAGAAATCTGCTATTTGAGGAGATTTAGAGCCAACAGCAGATGCCTACACTAGAGAGCCCGCTGACATACTCTCATACTCAGTGTGCAAGCTCTGTGTGCAGGTACCAGCCTGGGCATACTGGGGCCACAACTAACACACATGCATTCTGGGAAGAAAATGATGGTAAATCACAGATCAAAGGAAGTGCTTCGGTCAAGTAAAGAGCATTGCCCTTGGGTGGCATGCTTAGGTTAGCTTAACATATAGAGTAAATCGTATACAGTGGAGTGTGGTACAGTAGTATGAGCTCAGAACCATGAGTCTCCACAAAAAAATGCGGCAGAATTTTCTTCCAATTTAATGCTTTTAGGAGCCTTTAAAAACAAATTGGGCACTAGTAAAATATCCACCATAATAAAATGAAATATTTCAGATTGATACGTTGCAAAATGTATTTCGTCAGAATGCACGGCTACTTTTTTAATGGCTGTCAATGAAGAGAGATGCTTTTTGCCAGCATAAATGATTCATCTACCAGCCAAAGGGAACAAACTGTGACCCCAACAGTCATCAGGCATGTTATGCTTGGTAAAATCATGATTGTGCTAGAGGAAAAATTAAACTGATTGTTGATGACTTTTATGCATCCTTATTGTCAAGGACAAGCTTGACAATCATTAGCTTTATTAATCCAGTTGTCAACCTCTGAAGAAAAGTATTGTAAGGTCTACCAACGTGTGTAGAGCCCAATATATCTTATCATACAAGACTGTAATGGAGCTCAATTCAATTTGTTTTAGCTGTGATGAATTGCACACAGTTTTCCCACTCAAAAGTCTATAATTTGACAAACATTTTCTTTATATCACAGCTAACTAAACAAGATAACGTTGAGTAACTTACATTTTAGGCACCATATTGCCGATTACTTTTCTCCACCAGTGAAAATACACTGTATTGCCAAAAGTATTGGGTCGCTCCCTTCTAATGAACAGGTTTGACTACTTTAGTAATTTCTCTGAGTACAAATCTTAATGTTTAAGCATATAGTGATATTCTAGGAAATTGTGTGCTTCTAATATTATAGCAACAGTTTGGACAAGACCCTTTTCTATTCTAACGTGACAATGCCTCTGCGTATAAGGCAAGGTTCAAAAAGAAAATTATTGATTCAGTCAGTGTGGAAGAACTTGACACGTCTGCATAAAACCAAGTCCTAATCCCAGTTTAACACCTCTGGTGTGACTGTAAATGCAGACCTTGAGCCAAAAACTCATCACCAAACACCAATGACTTGTACATACACTATATAGACAAAAGTATTGGGACACCCCCTTCTTTAGAACAGAAAAATGCACTTCCAAATCTGTGGCAACAACGATGGGAACATAATTCATGTATTTAAAAATTGTATTTCCATCTCTGTTGCAACAGTTTTGGAAGTGTCTAAAATGACTGTACCCATATGTACAAGTCATTGGTGTTTGGTGATGAGTCTTTGGCTCAAGGTCTGCATTTACAGTCACACCAGAGGTGTTAAACTGGGATTAGGACTTGGTTTAATGCAGACCAGTCAAGTTCTTCCACACTGACTGAATCAATAATTTTCTTTTTGAACCTTGTCTTATACGCAGAGGCATTGTCATGTTAGAATAGAAAAGGGTCTTGTCCAAACTTCTGCTATAAAATTAGAAGCACACAATTTCCTAGAATATCATTATATGCTTAAACATTAAGATTTATACTCATGGAAATTACTAAAGTAGTCAAACCTGTTCATTAGAAGGGGACGACCCAATACTTTTGGCAATATAGTGTAGTTCAACAAAACCTCCAATGATTATGCATCTCCAAGCAACACAAACAACTTGCATTTCTAAATGAATCAGTTTATTTGAATGAATCAGTTGAGCGAATGATTCAAATGACTTACTTTTAAATACATTGCTATCTTGCAGAAAAATCCCCAGACTGACTATTTGTTTGGAAGGCACAAACACAGATAAGTGCAGTGACAAATAGTGAAAAGTCTATATGCTGTGACTGTTATATCAACACTCCTGGAACGTCACTCAGCCAATTAAATTGATTCATTCATTCATTTAAAAAGTAGTTTGAGGTAGTCGAATTACACATACAGTATATGAACAATGAATACAGATAATGTTTTTTATACTACAATAGGGTCGATCTTAAAAAAAACAATTCTTTTGAGCATGCTCAATGTTCAATCATTAGTCTTGGCAGGCATATGATCAGAATAAAAAGGGATGCATTTTGATTTTTCTCCTCAATCATCATCACTTTCTTTTCTCATGTTGACTTAGACTGACAAAGTGTCCACCCTTACCAATAGTCCTTTGAATAATAATGGTGATGGGATGCAAATTGGTCTCAGAAAAAGATGACAGGATGTTTTTCCTGTGCTGTGTTGGCTAAAAAGTGCTTAGTCTTATAAGATGACAGCTGATGACTATAACTTGACATAATTCAGCTGCAGAATATGTCCATAATGTTTTGTACAAGGAAATAAAACATGCGTCTTTCCAGTAGAAAATCACCTCATTTTCAGTTTTTGAATGATCAGATTAATTAAATTATAATCCAAATAGTCAATAATTCTCATCTAATGCATTGGTGCATTAAATGTATTTTTTTTGTTTGTTTGTTTGATGGACATCAGATTTTTGTGGACATTTTTTTTGTTATTTGAATGTATACTATTTTAAAATCCAGATACACATAGATATTTTAGATTGCTTTGGTAATTGATTGTGTGGGCAAATTGATTTAATCTCATTACTTGAGAAACCTGCATGGATACCAGAAACTGAATTTTAATTGTGCTAATCTGTGATGAATGTCTTGACTCACCAAATTTACGTGCATCTGGCCTGAACCTTGTTTACTTTGTCAACTCTCCCTTCACTTTATATCATAAATTATCTCATTACGTATTCTTAATGATCAAAACATAAGAAAACTTGGTGATTTAGAAGTTGTTTTCCCTCTGCCAGCAATAGTTTTTGAAATTGTCATATCAAGGACTTGGGGAAAATGTATGGCCTCGGTTTCCCAGTGTGTTGATGATTTTGTAATGCTTTAGGACATGGTTAGCACAAACATGCTCTACAGAGAGATGAATGTTGGGATGGCAGCAGGACTTGTGTATTCTGTGCTGTTTTCACACTGCTTGCTGAAGTTCACTTGGTAAATCTCCAGAACTTGCATTTTATCGTCTTATCTGGCTAATTCTGCAGGAAAACAAAGGATCTTGAGTTTGTGCCTTTGTTAAAACCAAACTGAATCGACCAAAACTTTGCACATATGAGGGAATCAAAAAATAAGACAGGGAATTATATGAAACCTGTCATTTTCAGCTTTGCCCAAAACGAAATTACACTACTGGTCAAATGATTTGAGTGATTACTATTTTTAATGTTTTTGAAAGACATTCTTATGCTCACCAAGGCTGCATTTACTAGATCAAAACAGCAATATTGTGAAACATTATCACAATTTAACATATGCTTGAAGGAAAAAATGTATTTTATTCATGTGATGGCAAAGCTGAATTTTCAGCATTACTTCAAAAAGCATGCTAATATCTTGATTTTCTTCTCAAGAAACATTTCATATTATCAATGTTGAAAACTGTTTTTGCTTCTTAATATTTTTGTGGAAACAAAAATATTAAGCAGCTGTTTTCAACATAACTAAGCAGCAAATCAACATATCAGACTGATTTCTAAAGGATCATGTGACACTGAAAACTTTAGTAATTGCTGCTGAAAATTCAGCTTTGCCTTCACAGGAATAAATTCCATTTTAAAATGTAATAATGTTATTTTAAATTGCGATAATATTTCTCATTATTACCGTTTTTTTCCTCTATGATTTTGGGCTGAAATGTGACCTGAACCTGTTCTTGACAGGCTTTGTGAGATTCACCCAGATATATTCCTTTCAATGCAGGTAGAGATTCTTTCTAGAACAAATCATGTAAATCCATTCTGTTTTATTCCTCAGCTCTGATAAAAGAGCACTCGGAATGATTATCCATTTACCTGAAATACCAGAGTTATCAAAAGACTAGCACCAACGGCCTCAGAGTTCAAATAATCCTTTTATTAATCTGCCCTCAAGTGCCCAAACCAATGCTGACGGACATTTGGAGTCTCACCTTTGGCCTTTACTGCTGTGTTCCGTCATTGGTGTTAAATGCTGCTATTAGAGCGTGGAATAGAATCCGTCTGAAGTGAGCAGGGCCAACGTTTGACCAACATCACAGATGCCCAAGAAGGCATATAACAATAGGACTAAAAACACGGCATGTAAAAAGGAAGTTCTAGCAGGGAAGTTCAGATATGCTGTATCGCAGTCTGCACTGATCAGTTGCTGCTTGAACACACCCACCCACCCACCCATGTTCCATCCTGATTATACATTTGAGATTGTACCTCTGGCTTTGGCATCTGCATGCTGATGGCTTGATTATCTATGACGAGCTGAGCTCTGATTCGCATTTTTACCCTCGGTGGAATAACTCCGTTTCAAATGCAGGGGTCTGATTTGCCTTGACACCAGGAGTGAAAATCTATCAAGAAAAATGGATTTAAGTTGACAAACCTCTGAAAACTATTCAGCTGCATTGTTTATGTAGTTTGTGGTAATACAATAGAGTAGACCTGAATATTTATAACTCTGCACTGCTGTCCATTTCAGCCATTTAGCCAGATGTCCACTGATATCTCTGTATGCCAGGGCCGAACACTGTCTGCCAAAAGGTTAAGGGATAATGGATAAATTATGGCCGTTTCTACCAGAGGTTTAATATATGGACCGTTTGGACGGCACTTTACATGAATATGATGTACTTTGGTGTCCAATTCTTCTTCTTTTTTTTTTTTCAAAGAATTAGAGGCACAAATCTGCATTTTTTTTTCTTTTTGTTGCAAGAACTAATAAATGAACTAGATAAATTATTCTAACTAGGTTGTTTAATTGTGATTTTTGCCTTTTTGGAGAATTCTCAGCTGTATCTACAATTAAAAGTCCAATCAGTTGGTGTATTTAAAAAGTTTTACATATTACACATTAAATAGCCTACATTGTGTTTTCGTTAAGAGTCATCTGAATCGTGTACACTCACATGAGATCGAGACTATTTATAATGGTTTTGTATAAAAGGATTTCATTTCGTATGGTGTGCCATTCCGCAATGCTTGAAATGATGTGACTCGCGGTGTTTCACTAAACGCCAGAATCCTGCTGAGTCTGTAGATACGATAGTAGTGTAGTGATATTTAATGACGCTAAGAGCGACAACTAGACAAAGTTTATAAATAATAGTGGTTTACCAGCGGAGACAACGGGAGAATCAGTACATGTACGGCTGAAGAAGCAGATAAGTCCTGAAGCAAGAAGACAGAAAGACTGACGAAGACAAAAAACGATCGTAAACATAGGTACGGCGTACACAGGTGGAAAGATGATGCAGAAAATCCTGATGAGTGTTGCTGATTTTTTGTTGGACAGGTAAAAGAATTTATGGCTTAATTATGCAGACCGCTCCCTAAAACTCATAAGTATCAGTGCAATTTACATAAAACTGATAGATAACAGTAGCCTACAGCGTCTAACCCCATTGTAGCATCGGTAGCAACAGTAAGTAGGCTAACGTCTAAATGCACCTCAAACAGCAAAGTCATAATTTTGCCAAAAAATCTATTATTACCATTCAATTCAATAGAGTAAAAGTACTTGAAATTGTTAACTCATTTTAATTATCGCAAGAATTCTAAAATATTTAGCATAATATGAAGTTATGTCCCACATTTTGTGTGCAACCGTTTTATTGCACGATTTTCCTCAGTCAAGAAAAAATGCAACATTTCTTAAAATTTTGACACAGAAGAAGTATTTTTTTGTCATTTGGATATGAATAAATATTCTCAGTTTTTATGAATATTGGGTAACACTTTATTTTAAGGTGTCTTTGTTACACATGTACATACTATTTTAATAACAACAAGAAGAAATTATGCATAATTACATGCAAGTAACCCTAATCCAAACCCTTATCCTAACCATACAGTAAGTACAATTAATATTACTCTAAAAAATGTACTGTATAACTACACTGTAAAAGGACACCTTAAAATAAAGTGTAACCGGATATTGTAATGTTGACTTCATTTGTCAAACTCACAGTTCAACGCCAGTACTCAAAACAAGTTAATGTAACCATAAATTGTAATGCAAACACTATTAAGTAATGGTAAATGTAAGTTTATCAGTAAATACAAACCATTGTTTGCCAAAACTGTCAAGCCTCTACTGAGTGACAGCTTCATTTAAGCTAAATTTGCAACCCTGTTAAATGTTATGGCAAAACAATCAAACTAACAAATATTTATTTAAATAAATTACAAATTTCAAGTTACTTTATTAAGTAAAAACTAATAAAATAGGTGCTTCTTCTCATTTAAGTTTTGATGAAAAGAAAAATAGTGTCTATTTTGTGCTCAGTCCTTAAACGAAATGATGTCCTATGATATCCATTGTTGCTGTTATAATTGGCTCTTGTGTACACAAATGAACACTCTCACCTTCTCAGAGGTCACAGTGCAATGAGTGCAGTGGTATTCTATGAACACTATAAACCTCATGTGGTAGACGTTTCAATAAACAATCACCATACTGAAGTGGCAACTCAATTTATGATTCCCCAATGAGATATAAAAATAACTTGTCTGTTTGTCTAGACCCGCTGTGGCTAACAGATTAAAAAAGATGACTCGCACAACTCGGCTGACATCTATCTAAGCAGACCTCTCAGGGCTAAAGCGTTCTATTTTCCTGTCCTGTGATTGTCCGCAGGAAGAGGTGATGTGCAGTGAGAAATGGAGAGAAATAAGATGGCCAAAGCGGTAATCACTGTGCACTCAGCTATAGAGAAGCAATAGATGTTGCAGTAACATCTACTGGAGGAAGTGTTCGCTGTGTGGAGCTCAGTCTTTGGTGTCACATCAAGGACAGTCACGATCTTCTTCACAGAGAGCTGCTCTGTCAAGATGGGTTGAGATAAACCAAAAGCTCTTGGGGGTAAGACACCAGTGCACTTGCAAATGGGTTACAATGTACAAGACCTAAATCCTGATTCCCTTGTGATCATTGAATATCCTAAAGCACTTATTGTTAATTGGCGGAATGTCAGACCTGTCTATTAAATGTCAGTTGCTTTAAGTATTTTTAAATCATTGTTTGACTGGTAACAGACTTTCATGTCACTTTCTGCTGTCACTAGAGAGTTCTGGATTTCTTTGTTGTTTCTTCATAGTTGCTAATGAGACTAGATCAGACAAATGCCCTTCACTGGACTGAAATAGCTCTCAGACAAATTTTGCCGATTTGAATCCCTGCGGCAGTTTAGGTCTTCTTTTATACAGTATAATAGTTAGATTAAGGTATAGTTCATGTAAAAATGAAAATTTTGTCATCGTTTACTCACCCTCATTGAATAAATTGTAATATTTTACAATAAGGTTTAATATGTTAAAGGGTTACTCCACCCCAAAATGAAAATTTTGTCATTAATCACTTACCCCCATGTCGTTCCAAACCCCTAAAAGCTTTGTTCGTCTTCGGAACACAATTTAAGATATTTTGGAAGAAAACCGGGAGGTTTGTGACTGTCCATGACTGCCACGTAATTACCACTGTCAAGGCACAGAAAAGCATGAAAAACATCATCAGGATAGGCCATCTGCCATCAGTGGTTCAATCTGAATTTTATGATGCGACGAGAATACTTTTTGTACGCAAAGAAAATAAAAATAATGACTTTTTTCAACAATTCGTCTCCTCTCTAGTCTCTCCGCATCAGCGTAGCGCCATTTTAGAGATTATCCCCTGGACGCAAACTGCGTACGCTCTTCTACATCAGCCGCGCCACAAGGATATGTTTTGTATGTGTATTTACGCTTTGATTTGAACGAAAATGTGTATCCTTGTGTTGCAGCTGACCTAAGCGGCGTCACGCGGTTTAAAGACGTGGATAACATCAAAATGAAATACGGTGGCGTAAGCAACATTAGAGAAGGAGAGCAATTGTTGAAAAAAGTCGTTATTTATTTATTTTTCTTTGTTTCATTAAAAGCATCGCAAAATTCCAGATTGAAACCACTGACAGAATGGACCAACACAAAGCGATGTCTTTCATACTTTTTTCTGGGCATATGACTACCGGCAGTCAATCTAAAAATAAGCTTTTACGGGTTTGGAACGACATGGGGGTAAGTGATTAATGACAAAATTTTCATTTTGTGGTGCAGTAACCCTTTAACATTAGTTAATTACTTTAGTTAACTAGAACTAACAAAGTACAATACATTTATGTCAATTATTATCTTAATATTAATTTCAACGTTTACTAATCCAATTTTAAGATCCAAAGTTGTATCTGTTAATATTATTTATGCACTGTGCACTAACGTGAAAAATGTAGCACTCATTGTTTGTTCATGTTACAGTACATAATGCATTAACTAATGTTAACTAATAAGACCTTATTGTAAAGTGTTAATGAGTAAATTATGGTCTGGAAAGACATGACTGTACATTTACATGAGTAAATGATGATAGAATTTTCATTAAAAACTATTTGCATGTAATATAATATTAATGAAATAAAAGGCCAATTAAAGAGAGTTGACTTTCATGGCTGTTTCATAACACACTTAGGTACACTTATAAAAGTGCACTTTGTAATAATGTAAAATTAAAATATTTACTTTAAATTACATTTTAAATCATGTTTTAATAATTGTGGTTTTGTCATGATTTAAAGAAGTACACTTATTTTTAATTTGTTGACTAACATACTAAAGCACATATTCGCTATTACTTTTAAAGTTAATATAATTTAAATGTATTAAACTGCAACTTTATCATTACAAATGGGTAATTACAAATATATTTAAATACGTGACATACAAGTTTCAATAGAAATTATATTAAGGTATATTTTACATTGCCATAAATGGTTGTCAGTAAATTTAGCAGTACACTTTAACTATATTTCAAAGACAGTAGATGTAAATATGAAATTACATGATACAAGACGTAGATAAGTTCTACATCAAAAAGCACTCCAAAGTTCAGCTAGATGAATAGATGTATATTGTGTGCAGTATTTAAAGTTTAGCTTATCATAGATAATAAATTTTCATTTAATTGCAGTTAACATGCTGTCGAGTGTCTGAAAACATGACATTCAGTTTGCTCTTAAGTATAATGTAATAAAGTATATTATTTGATTTGTAATATTGTAATAATGTTTTAAAGCATATTGTTTTGCAGAACATCACAGTTATAGATAAGACCTGTAGTAAGGGACTACATGCTATTTAAGGAAAATGTAATTATATTTTCAGAATGACATTTTTTTTTTCAAACCTTGTCTGTGGGGTAAAATGCCCCCAGGTGGCATCATAATTACAGTAATTACCATGTTCTGAATATCGCATATTTTGTTTTACCATCAAATGTAATTTAACTAGGCGGTTGAATAAAAATTCACTTTATATTTTAAAATTACCTCAAGTTCGTATCAGCCATCTACTTAGCTAGCCATTTAGCATCAGCTAACTATATTTTTTCAAATAGCTGATTTTTTAGCAAGGTTCATTAATAAATATTCATATTTATCTACTGTTATTTTAGCTTGCCTTTTAAATTTTAAGCTAAAACTGCCTGTACTCTGATTTTGCTGTAAATATATAAAGAAAATTGCTTTGTCAGAGTGGAAGCATTTTTTGCCACCTGTGGAGCAAAACACCCCCTTGGTACAAATTAGATTTTTGTTGAAAATCTAATAACAGTGAAAACTCTGGACATTTTTCATACTTGGTTTATAATTTATGTCATTGTCATGGAAAACTAGGATAACTATTCTAGACTTTTGTTTGCAAGGGGTCTCTTTAAATTCTGCTGTTTGTTATGTTTGGGAGTCTTTCTATATTTTAGTTATTAGTGTAAATGTAACATTTCAAGTTGACTGTCACATTAATTAAAACATTGCCCCCTGTATATAGCTTCAAAGCAGTTAGCTACTTTTGTTATGAGCAAGTGCAGCTAACTGCTGTTTTTTTCCGAGTAGTAGCTTGACTGCAGTTGAACTACTTTAATCCACGAGTAGCATGTAGCTTGACAAGCTATTTCAAAATAGCTTCCACAACCCATTAGGTGAAAAACAAGAGAAGAAACTGCATCGACTGCACAATGAAAATGCTTGACTACAGGCTCCAACAATGCTGTCTTTATAGGTGGTAAACCCCGTCTTTGCCTGTGTAGACAAGTATACTTCTTTTAAAACCTTAATTAATTTGAAAACCAATTAGACTTTAACAATACCAAATAAGATGGCTAAAAGATAGGCGGTTAATACAAGCACTGTGAGATTTGATTCTGCCAGTTAAACTTTCAGACAATAGTGGATGTGTCAATCTCAGATAACAGTGCCAGTGACTCAGCTCTTTTAGTTGGAGATGTTTGTGTGTAGCGAGACATTGTGCTGCTGCTTTCTGCTAGACCGAGTCGCACACAGGGAAAGCTGTAGGTAGAGATCGGTTACGAGCTTTTCAATAAAATCAATTCCACATCCTATCGAAACTAGCGCTCTCTGAAGGGAACAGATCGCTGATAAACTGCACAGTCAAACGTGACATTTACAGCTGAGAAATATTGCCTTGTATCTGAAACATAAAACATGCCTGGGGGGACATTGTCCGAGAGTGATGTATGAGACTAATGCTTGCATTGGTTAATGTCATGTTGGCCATTTATCAAGGATTATTTTCGGTGCCGCCGCAATCTTTTGACGTGCCATTTGACATGTAGCCGGTGC
>JAFVLL020043878.1:0-50733 GCA_021397915.2 Tor tambroides
TGTGTCATCATCGATTGCAAGATTCAGAATGCAGAAGTAATGGATATAACTGATACGACACATTCCCTGCTTTTAATATCTGAAGAATTAATGCAGCAGCAGGACACAGCTGATCACTTAGAAAGTCCTGTGAGGCAACTGTTCCAATACTTATGCTCACATCAGATAGAGGGATAAACATCAGATAGAGGGATAAAACTCTAAATGTGCTGAACTTCTTAGCTGGTAAAACATCTATGTGTTGAATCACCCAATAATAAAATGTGACATTCTGTAGTTTTGTCTCATATTCATCTTTTAATCATATTTGTAAATGTCTTGACTCCACAGCCAACAGAGGAAATTTGTCTTTACTGTTCCAATACTTTTGGAGGGCATTGTATGTTGTGCCAGATGACGATTGTGCAGCCTAAGTGAGTGTGAGACTCGCGCAGAAATCAAAACAAATGAGCGCAACAACACACACAGAAACTTATGCATACTGCAGTAGTAAAAAAATAAGACATTTATAATATATGATTTAGGTACGGAACATTGCACGACCAAAATATTTAAACACCATTGCAATGTGATTTTATACAATAAACAAGAAGTTAAAAGTGACTTATTTTTTTGACACAATATTGACTGTTTTTGCTCAATTTCGCTGATGAAAATAGTTCAAATCAAAGCCACAGCAGAACTGTTTTGTGTCTCAGAGCAACACAGCAGTGTTTTGTTACTGAATGAATCCACGTTTTTGAACGAATCAAGTGATTCAATGATTCAGTAACCCATTCATAAAGACAGTAGTCACTTGCCTTGTTTCTAAATGAATCAGCCGTTTGAACGAATCTGTTGAATAAAAGACTAATGACTCACTCATTCAAACAGTCATTTTAACCCTACTGGTTAAAACTATCATTGCATTTCTCCAAACATTTTTTATTTGTGTTTAAAACATATTTAAAACATTACTCTTATAAAATTCGTTTTGCATTCAAAATTTTAAAGTGTAAATGCATTTACGGCACCTCAGCTTCATTGAACAGTCTGTGTAAATACATCTAATGCCACTTTAGATGCAGCTTCTGTGTTTTCTGCAGTGGAGAGATGGAGTTTGTTGATACTGATTTCAGTCGAATGGTAAAAGCCCTACAATTTCTTATTATTCTAACTGAAGTAATTAAAAACAATGTAAGAATTTGATGTGACAGATGACACATTTAATAAGGTTAGGGAAAAAAATGTCAATTTTTAGAAATGGGAAATTTGGGAAATGACATCTGTATTGTTATATACAGCAACTCATTTTCAGTTAATTACTTCTACCTCTTTTCTAGTCAAAGAGCACTTTATTTTGAGAGTTGTTTAAGTGGGAGAACATCTGTAACTTTGTCCAGATTGGGGGAATTTTAATGTATTGCATTAAAAATGGTAGATTTTTGTTTGTATATGCTGTCAATGATAGTTTTTAGAAAGAAAATCGTAATCTTCAAAAATCGGTATCGGCAGGTCACACTTACAAAAAAAAATTGGAAATCGGAATCAGCCAAGAAAATTGCAATCGGTGCATCTCTAGTTTACATGTTTGAAAATAATTAACAACTGAAAACATTAGACATTTAGAAAAAATAATCAAATGTAATCAGTTACATCACTTTAAATCACAGCCACCACAAAATCAGACTTTGAGATCCTTCTAAGGTTAAATACAGATTTAAACAAGAAATAGTTTAGTAGCTATGATACTGTTTTTGAAATCCAATCTTTGCACAGTTATGACAGGAAACACTAGCATCTGGAATAATGTCTTGGGAGGAAAATAACAAGCAAAAAAAAAAAAAAACAAACAGTTTATCTTAAAAAAAATAAATAAAATAAAATAAAAGCATATACCCAAATAGGAAATAAAACGGAATCGGCCGATAATGGCTTTAAACGTAAATATCGGCATCGGCCTGATATGAAAAATTATGCCGATATGTCTTGCCGATAAGAGGAGTGGGTTAACTCACATGTGCTCATGGTGTGCTAGTGATTAGATCAAGTCAGCAGTGTGGCTCATTCTTGAAGCAAAGTTTTGTCTGATTGACGATTAGATTCATTGTTTTGGATCTCTGCATTTAATCTGTGAAAGCATCTACAGAATGACGCCTTCGGTGTGTGATAGAGTAAACAGTAATAGCACGTGCAGCGGCAGCCTCCCCCGGGTCCTAATGCCCGTTTGGTAAGGAGTTTTAATCTGTAGAGGGCGCTGTTGGCCTACTTCTAATTAAATTAAAAGTAAAATAGCCTACACAAATAACATTTACACTGTGTTTTTGATTAAATAAAGCAGTAATTGTCTTAAAATAATGAGTATGTTTTGATTTAATGGTCAGAAGCTATAGCTTACATGGGGGGGGGGGGGATCACATACATGACACTTGTAAATTAAATAATTTTGTATATACTGATTTATTCATTAATGTGTAATGTTTTATTTTTAAACAAATCAGAATTTTTACAACTCTTTTGTTTTAGACCATCTACAAATGTTAAATCTTAAAATAAAATGTTAGGGTTAACAATGCATCTTTCTGGGGGAAAAATGCAGTGATTAATATATAATTTATTTATAGTTATTTTCAAAGCTTTAATGTACTGTTAAAAAAAACTTCATTATTTTTTATTTAATTCTAATAAATAAGTTATATATATTCCAATAAAAATATTTTGCTTCTAATTTCTGCACAGGAGAGACTTGGTGTTGTTTCCAAACAAAAGGAAATATATCGGTATCGGCCAAAATGAGTTGGGAAATATCGGCATATCGGATATCGGCAAAAATCCAATATCGTGCATCCCTAAACCCATAAAATATATATATATATATATATATATATATATATATATATATATATATATATACATATATACACACACACACACAGGCGCATCTCAAAAAATTAGAATATCATGAAAAAGTTCTTTTTTTTTGTAACTTATTTCAAAAAAGTGAAACTTTCCTATATTCTAGATTCATTACATGTAAAGTAAAACATTTCAAAAGTTTTTTTTTTGTTTTAATTTTGATCTTACAGCTCTTGAAAGTCAAAAATCCAGTATCTCAATATACTAGAATATTTCCTAAGATCAGTAAAAAAAAAGGATTTGCAAAACAGAAAAGCTCAAGTTCTTTAAAGTATGTTAATTTATGGACTTAATACTTGGTCGGGGCTCCTTTAACTCCAGCATCAGTGAGGTGTGGCATGGAAGCGATCAGCCTGTGGCACTGCTGAGGCACTATTGAGTCTTCAGCTCATCTGGATTGTTGGATCGACTGTTTCTCATCTTTCTCTTGAAAATATCCCATAGATTCCATATGGGGTTCAGTATCAGGCATGTTGGCTGGCCAAAAAAGCACAGTAATATCATGGTCAGCAAACCACTTGGAAGTGGTTTTGGCACTGTGGGCAGGTGCTAAAGTCCTGCTGGAAAAGGAAATCAGCATCTCCATAAAGCTTGTCAGCAGATGGAAGCATAAAGTGCTCCAAAATCTCCTGGTAGATGGCTGCATTGACTTTGAACTTGATAAAACACAATGGACCAACACCAGCAGATGTCACGGCACACCAAACCATCACTGACTTCAGAAACTTCACACTGGACTTCAAGCAGCTTGGATTCTGTGCCTCTCCACTCTTCCTCCAGACTTTAGACCTTGGTTTCCAAATGAAATGCAAAATTTACTTTTATCTGAAAAGAGGACTTTGGACCACTGAGCAACAGTCCAGATCTTTTTCTCCTTAGCCCAGGTAAGATGCTTCTGACGTTGTCTCTGGTTCAGAAGTGGCTTGGTAGCCCTTTTCCTGAAGACGTCTGAGCGTGGTGACTCTTGATGCACTGACTCCAGCTTCAGTTCACTCCTTGTGAAGCTCTCCCAAGTGTTTGAATTGGCTTTGCTTGACAGTATTCTCAAGCTTGCAGTCATCGCTGTTGCTTGTGCACCTTTTCCTACCCAAATTCTTCCTTCCAGTCAACTTTGCATTTAATATGCTTTGATACAGCACTCTGTGAACAGGTTCCCCTTTCAGTAATGACCTTCTGTGACTTATCCTCTTTGTGGAGGGTGTCAACGATTGTCTTCTGGACCACTGCCAAGTCAGCAGTCTTCCCCATTATTGTGGTTTCAAAGAACAAGAGATACCCAGAGTTTATACTGGAGGGATGGTCATTTAATGAAACTCAAATGTAAATATTCTAATATTGTGAGATACTGGATTTTTGACTTTTTTATGAGCTGTAAGCTCTAATCATTAAAATTAAAACAAAAAACTTTTGAAATGTTTTACTTTACATCTAGTGAATCTAGAATATATGAAACTTTCATTTTTTGAAATAAGCTACCAAAAAATAAACTTTTTCATGATATTCTAATTTTTTGAGATGCACCTGTATATATATATATATATATATATATATATATACACTTTTTTTTTTTTTTTTTTTTTCAGCAAAATATATATACAATTTATAAATGCATTTCTTTTTCCTGAAGGATATATTTTTATTTACTGATCTTTAATTATTGATCCTTACAGCCAACATAAAAAAAAAACTATTCTTTCTGAGTGAAACAGATTACACATTTTTTCTTAACATGCTGCTGAATTGTGCATAATGAGACCAGGAATGTGCATTAGGAAAGTAAATACAGTCCATTTACATGTCATTTTGACTTTAAGGGCAAGATTTACTAAACAGAACAAATTAGCATGAGATTGCAAACCTTAGTAAGCCATGTCGTGTGAATCATTTAAATATTCTCCTTTCATAAATTTTGCATCCGAAAAGGAAACTCCTACAAAAATGCATATGCAATAAAGTCAGCTGCAAAAAATAACTGCATCCACACCTTTTCATCCGTAAATCCTTTTCATTTAGTAAATCCCGCCAGTATTTTTCAGTCAACCGTCAATAGTGAAAGGAAGAGAAAGACAGACTCACTCTTGTTGTAGCACGTGGTCAGCACTGCCTTGTCTGCAGGACTGCCGCTGATGTGCCATATCTCACCAGCATCGTGCAGGAGAACGCTCTTATTAATCATATTATTCTCATCATCAAAGTCAATGATGTGAATCTGCAGAAGAGAAAAAAAGCACAGCGCTGAGGAGAACGTCCTGATGACAGTTCAAAGAGCTGGGACTTCACTCGCAGATATTTACTTTAATATGACAGTAAATGAAATCTCAAACGCTTTTTAACTTCACACACTCCTGACACTCATTTCCCAGCTTTTATTTCAACTCTGAAGTGACTGCATCTTTTGAACTTATGTTAGATGCATAAAAGTTACGTGAAGCATGGCACATTTGAAGAGGCAGTAGAAAGTTATTATTTTACTGAGAGACTTCATGCGCACTGTGGGTAATATTCTACTGTAAGTGTTGTCATTATGTGCATAATGGAGTTGTGTGCACTTCACAAAATCCTATTCTGTGCCTAAAAACATCTAAACAGCTTTAAAGCAAGATCAATTCACTTGGAGAGGCAAAATTGAAATACATTTGGTCTTTTAATCTTGATCTTAGATAAATAATTTAGATAAATAATCTTTTAGGGCAAGACACTCCAAGTAAAACCATTTTTTTAGGGCTTTATTTTATTGCACATCTGTAGATTTCAATTACAGTACATATCTTTAAATGCCGTTTTCTCAAAATGAGTCAGGAATCTACACTTGGCAGTTTTATTCATCTTGATATTCTGAAGGTTTTTACAGAGGGCTTTGTTCATATCAATGGCTTAATTTAACTTTTTCTAAAAATCTGTGCATTTTTCTGTCTGGTTTATGGAGACATAAAGAAAGAAATCCAAAATCCCCTCTGAAAAAAATATTTTAAAAAGTCCCCTCTGTAAAAAACAAACAAACAAAAAAAAACCTCTAATATGTCAACAAAATGAAATGAGAATTTGAAACTGGCTTTATCCAGTGTTCAAACTTCTGTTGAAATGAATGCATATTAATGCATATTCAATTAGATAATGCCTCATTTGCATGTTTAAACATAACATTTCAGATAAAAAATGAGCTGGTCACCACAGAGTCCTGAGCTTAACCCTACTGAAAGTCTTGAGGATGTGCTTTACAGAGTGGTTTGACTCTCCTATTGTCAATACAAGATCTCAGCCAAAAATTGATGCAACTCTTGATGGATATAAATGTTGTGACATTGCATGAAGTTGTCGAAACAATGCCACAACAAAAGCACAATATATCAAAGCTAAAAGCCGTCCGACAAATGATTAGAATGTGCAACTTCTTTTTGGACAGGCAGTGTAAATTCGACTCCAGCACATCCCAAAGACTTTCAATGGGGTTTAGCTAAGGATACCGTGGTGCCCAATCTCTCACAAACTGAACCTGATGAATCTTGGTAATGTCATCCTGCAATATATATCTTCCGACTTGGTTGTTTAAGGAATAAAAAGCTACATACTGCATCAGTTAGGGTTAAAAGAACTGTTGCCAATCATGCAACATGCCAGAAACATTTTAATCACTCTAATAAGAATAATAATTCAACCCTAAAATCTTAAGTACTTTTATGTTTAAATCCAGACAGCGACTTTTAATATATACACTGATTTCGTAATACTAATGAACTAATTTTACACTAAATACATTCTTACAAATTTTAAAATGTCAGTTACTTTGAAATGTATACATTTCATGCATAAATCTAACTTCTTATTTTATAAGTTTTCAGAAATTTGTCATTGTTATATACACTGCAAAAAATTTTATCTTCAAAATTTCATGTTTGATTCAATGTGTTCTTTGACTTTTTTTTTTGTGTTGTTATTGTTCGTGAAATAGTTTCTACACTATTTTTTTCCAGTATCGTTATATTTTCAGAGTCTTACCATTTTTAAGATGTCTGTTTCTTTGAAATGTATACATTTCATGCATAAGTCTAACTTCTTATTTTATAAGCGTTTTAAGAAATTTGTCAGTGTTATATACACCGCAAAAATGATTTTCTGAAGTTGTAAATAAAACAAATATTATTGCAGCATGTTTTACAAGAAAATACAATTTCAGTTTTTTAACTTCAAAATGTCATGTTTGATTCAATGTGTTGTTTGTCATTTTATGTTATTGTTTGTGAAATAGTTTCGACACCATTTTTTTTCCAGTATCATTATAACATGATATCCTCTGACATGGGTCAGTAAACTGGTAGAAATAAAATATCAATGGTGTAAAGAATCATTCTTCACGTAACGATTTTAGTAAATGAATTTCACATTATCAAACTAGACCAAAAGGCATTTGTCTCGCTGGTCACTTGAGGAGGAGTATGACTGTTCGCATGCATACTGTTCGTGAGGGCATCTCTGCCGTTCAGCCCGCTGAAAGTTGGAGAGGAAGCCATTAACCTTGGGTTGGACTGCATTGAAGGAGAATTATTAGGCAACGTTATAATTTTATGGAGGGAAGCAATACAAATAAATTCCGATGGCTGGACAGGATAATTGGAGGCGTTGGAAGGTTCTGTAATGAGCGCTGGGCTTGAAGAGACTCGCTCGTGATTTATCAGCCTCTACAGAAGCTGAGTGAATTATCACATGGGCCTCGTCTCTTGCCGTAGTGGTTATGTGAAGGAGCGGACAGGGGCTCAGGTTCAGAGGACCACAGTAATGACACACGCAGACCTGCTGCAGGGAAGGTTTATGAAGCCCAAGCGTTTTTCAATACTGCAACAATTTCCTTACTATGCTAAATGTTGTAACTGTATCTATGCTTAAAATAAGAAAAACAGCCTAATTTTTTAATATTTTGAATTGTTTTTAGCTTTATTTTTTTTTGTTTTCATTTAAATGTTTAGTTTTGAAATGTTGTTGTATGCATTCGTCATTTTTATTTAATTTATTTTCTTAAATGTGTATATATATAGTATTTACTGAGTTTTGACTTTTAGTTTTAGTTACTTTTTCTTATTTGTAAGTCGCTTTGGATAAAAGCGTCTGCTAAATGACAAAGTAAAAGTAAAAAGTAAAGTAAAAAAACATATCCCTTGCAGAATATGGAAAATGACATGCAAAATCAACAGACATTTCTTTTTTTATTCTGTGGAACACAGAAGATGATATTTTGAAGAATGAAAGTCAGTGGGGTCCAATGTTGCTTTGCACACCATTGAGTTTCACTGTATGGACAAAAACTGTTGAATTATTCATCCAAATATCTTCTTTACATCTTTCCACAGATCAGCGTCAAACAGGTTTGGATTTAGAACAATATGACTAAATGATTTTTATTTTTTTATTTTCAGAAAAAATAATCCCCTTGTCATGTATAATAAACGTTATGCCATTTCTTTGGGGCAAATAATATATGATCTCATTTATTGTTCATCTTATTATTGATATTTTTATTTTATTATTTATTTATTATTTTATATTTATTATATATTTTTATTGTAATTATCTTATAATCTTATTAATTTTGTCTTTGAATGTCGAATGTATGATCTTATTTATTACTGTATTAATCATATTATTGATCTTATTTATCATTTTATATTCTTCTTTATATATGATTGTATTACGCTATTATATATTATTTTGTTTATTTATTAATCTTTATTATAAATTACTACAAATCTTATTCATTTTGTTATCTTGTTTTCTAAAAAGGCTAGACATCTTAAAGATTCTGCAAGTAACAGTTACGACGCGCACAAGAAGTCTAAAACCCTTATTCAAATGCAAGGAGTGTTTGAAAAACCTGTTGCTTCTGATCACTATTAATGCCTATATGAATTTTTCAACTACTAGATCAAAGTCTGACAGCAACAGACTTAATACAGTATCAGAAAGGTTGTTGGCGAGTCAATACACCTCCACATGCACCAAAACTGCCACTGTACCCTAACAACAAGGGCTAATGTAACAAAGCAACAAGTGATAAACGCTTTCTCTTACATCTAAATCTTTAACCTGCTGTGACAAACAAGAAGATGTTGTGTTGTATTTCTGAGGTGTTTTCTTGAGTAGCCGTAAAACTTTGGTAACTCTTTAACAATAAGTTTCTATAACATCAGTTAATGCAATTACTGGTGAACTAACAATAAACAATTCACGCTGTATAAATCGACATTAGCTACTGTATTAGGTATGAACAGGAATTAATAAACATGACAGACTCAAGCACACACATTCAGAAGCCTGCGAATATATAACATCATTATAGCAAATATGAGGAGTCCAGATAAACACACAGAATGCAAAATCCCATGCATCCATCCACTCACCTGGTTATCAAATTTGAGTGACTGTGTGCCCACTAGAAACCTGATGGCATCTGTCTCAGCTGTCTGAGCTGTCAGAGCACGCGCCTGAAACACGCGGAGAGAACGACAGCCCAAGCATTAATGATTCACAGCCAAAATACTAGAAAATACAATACATATATGACACCAGATGCCTGCGAGCTGCTACCTAGACTGCATTTTAGGGCATTATAGGTGAGCTCATTAGTATGTTTGCTGCCCAAACGCTAGTTCATGCAAAAATGCTGACTAAGTAAGCAGCTTACTAGATACATGGTTGCTATGTAGGATGCGTTACAAGCGTGAAAATTGCTGTTCATCAATAGATGCCCAAAACTGCTGTCTAGATAAACATATCATTTAAATGACCTAAAATGTCATCTGGATGTGCAGTTGAACCCATGCCAAAAATACTGGCTAGGTAGGCAGCTCACTAAACACAGCTAAAAATACAGAAATATTGTCTGATCCAGTCTTATTTTAGTATCAGTGAGGTGCTGTAATTGTTTTTATTAATCTTTTTTTTTTCCCCGTTTTCATTTTTAGTTAAGGTTTTAGTAATTTTGTTGTGTGTTTTTGTCATTTTTATTAGCTTTTTTGAAAATATGTCTATATTAATTTTTATTTCAATTTTAGCTTTAGTTACTTTAGTACACAAAGTTAAACTAAATAGAAATGAGTTCAAATAAAAGCTAAAAAGGATAGCTAAAATAAAATAAGTTTGTGTGATGTAGGCTACCAAAACCATGTGATACATCTTTTTTAGTAAATATAAATATTTTACATTTACATTTTTTTTTTTTTTTTTTTAGTAACTGTAAAAATAAATGTATTTTATCTTTGCCATGGCATATGAAAGATGAATTTGCCAATCACTGAAGTGCTGGTATTACCATCTGATTCTACACTTATTATACATTGTGACAGATGTTTGAAACGGAAAATACCTCTCTATTTGTTACGTTAATACAAATCCTAGTTTTTAATAACCATCTGATATTAAACATGTAACTATCACAACAGTGAAACACAGGTAACAGTTTACTATAGCTCATGTATTTATCTGAGACAGTTGTGTGCAAAAATGAAAAGTAAACAGAGCTACAGTACCTGAAACTCCAGGCCGTAAATAACCGGTGCATCATCCTCCATCTTTATTCATTCAATTATTCATTTATCATTTAATTCAGAGTAAAACATTCTCCTGTTCATCAAATACAGGTACAGCAGTTCCGCGAGAGTAAAATAAGACTTACGCAAACGGCGCATGGGAACTTCCGTAATATTCTGAACCGTGAGTAGGTGCTTTAGGTTTTGCGAACGTAAGTGTTGTTCGAGAATACCAGCCTCCGCCGTAGAGAAGATGTTTGACCCCTTTCGCACACCGTAGGGTTATTTTGCCTACGTCAGTGTGTATGCGTGTGTTTACTGCTGTCATCCTAGCGTTCATTTCACAGAAGGTAAAGTCATGTTTGTTTAATAAAGTAGAATTTTATCTCTATGGACAACTGTTGTGACGAATATGACGGTTTTCGAAATGTCAATTCAACAGTTATTGCGTTTTAGTCAAAATTCATCATGCAGTTGCTACAGAGCTCTTCAGATATGCAGCATACATGCTTATTATTATTATTATTATTGATAAACTGTATTTTAATCATATTTCTGTATTAATTTTCTCCTTCAGAACGTTTGGATTTCTATCATTGCTTATATAATGATTGCAGGGGCTCGTCTGATATTCTGTAATTATTATTATTTAGACAACGACAAAAGAAAAGCTTTTTTTGTCAAATAATATTTATCTATTATTTTGTTTTCTGTTTTGTATTATAGTGTTTCGATAAATGATTGTTTCCTTAAATATTATGTGAACTATATGAAAATGTCATGTGCTATATCAGGTCCTACTTAAGTGGGTCAGAAAAGCCCGCTGAATATAATTTTAAACTATAATACATTTCCATTTAATTGCAATTAACATGCAATTAAGTGTCCAAAAACATTACATTCTGTTCACCCTTAAGTATATACAGTCAAACCAAAAATTATTCAGACACCAGATATAATTTTTGATATTTTTTTACTAGTGGGTGCAGCACACTATACTGTAGTTCATTTATGTAAGTGAAGATAGCAAAATGAAGTAAACTGCAACATATTATACTCTCAAATTCTTCATACAGTGGACTACCAGTAACATTTATAAAAAATTTTGGACCAAAAATGTGATTTGACACTTTGACCTGACCATGTTTTGTTACATACCTTTCTATCAAAGTTATCTGACATTATCAAGATGAATTTGTTCTGACACAGTTTAACTCTTGAGTTCTTGCCATGATTTATTACCATATAGCGAATAAACTGTGAGACATGTTGAAGGTGTCTGAATAAATTTTGGTTTGACTGTATTTTTAATGTAGATTATTTGAACAATAAGTATGCTGAAGTGTCCTTCTTTTTCACAAGGGTGTTTATGTGACTATTTATTAGTCATTTATCCTGATTCAGTGATCTCTGATTTGTTTGATCTGGGATCACAGGGAACATCCAGGCTGGACTCATGGACAGCAGCGAAGGTCCAGCTCAGAGGCCTGTTACTCTGGATATAGATGGAGCAGGTGAGACGCTAGAAGCCTCCGTCCCGCCCCAGACTGACCCGACAGAAGCAGCTTTCCACGAGGAGAGCATCGACCTGGACGCCGAAGCGTTTGTTTCGCCGCAGGATGACAGCAGTCACTCTGAGAGCCTAATAGACAAGCTGAATGACCAGATGATGGAGAGCGTGATGATCTCAGACTCCCCGAATAGCGAGGAAGAGGACGTTGTACCCATTGACTCACTTTTGGAGCAGAATGAAGATGAGGAGGCCAAAACACCTGACGGAGATACAGAAGAAAGAAATGAAGACTTAAGCACAGCCAGTGCTGCTGAACCTGAGGAGACATCCGAGGCTTTATTTAAAGAAGACAATGAGGAGGAGAAGATTGTACAGGTGGATGACAAAAGGGAAACTGTTGCACCGGACGAGCCAAAACCAGAGGCTCCCAAAACTCAGGAGACAGCGCTTGAGATGGATACGGACATGACCCCCAAAGATGAGGCCATCCCAGTGTGTACCATCTTCAGCCAGGGTGTGCAACCCAAAGCACAAGCCCTGATTCCCGACGGCTTTCAGCCCACGCTGGTAAAATCTCCAAGTTTTACCATCGGCAACACAGAAACTCCCAACAAACTGGTCCCTCAAGTGTGCCAGCCGAGCCCCAGCCTCAGCAAGTTCTTCACGGATAACGGCGCGGTCAACCCTGCCACAGACTTCTTTGATTCTTTCACAACGTCCACGTCTTTCATATCAATCAGCAACCCAAACGCAGAGTCGCCCAAGACAGCCGCCCCTCCAGAGTCTCCGCTCTTATCCCCTGCAGAAACTGTACCGACCAGCACGTACTTCACCCCAGCCGCTACCAAACCGCAAGCGAGTCCCGTGGAGCCTGCGGCTCCCATGAACAAGCTCCAGGCTGTGTTCCCGAGCGGCGACGACCCCTTCGCAAGCGCTCTGATCACCAGTGAGCTGGATAAGCGCTATGATGCCTGGCTTCCCTCAGACGACACCAGGAAAGTGCTGATATCGGTGGCCACGCAGCAGATCAGTCCTGTCCAGATAGACAGAGAGCAGCTGGCCATGCCTGGACTCAAGTTTGACAACCTACAGGTCAGTGCAAAATTACATTTTCAAATTCCAAATGTGTCATTTTGAAAGAGTATCTTTGGCAGTTTTCAACAGGCTTTGTATTGTTACAGTGTCAATAGTGTATATAAATGAACAATGTGTATCGTTCTCTGTGTTACTTACACCAAGATATCCCTGTTTATTTGTCAGCACAAGTCTGCCACATGCTTAAAAAAAAGGTTCTTTTATTGCTGTCGATGGTTCCATGAAGAACTTGTTACATCCATGGAACCTTTGTTGTGGAAAAAAGCTTTTTATATGATTAAAAGGTTCTTCACGCCAAGAAAAAAACTGATCTTTTAAGAACCGATCACTGAAAGGTTCTTTGGGGAACTCAAAATGGTTCCTCTATGGCATAATCTGCAAAACCACATTTTAAAAACATTGTTTTTAACAGTGCAGATGATGTAAAACACATCACCAGGTGGCTTTTTGACACCCCCAGGGCTTTTGTGAAAACTAGAGATCATACTTGCACATTTTTGAACCCCTGCTTATGGACAGTTGGATCGAGCACAGTGCAGTATGGGTGTCGAATTTACCTTTATAGCGAAAGAGAACACCACAGCAGTTTTTGTCTGTTTTCTTTAGTCATGTAGTACTGATTAAAACATTTTTTTTTTTAAATTATATATGCATATAGCTAAAAGCCCATCATGCTTTTGAGCTAATTTGAGTGAATTACCCATTTAACATAGAATATTCTGCATAAAGTTTCTTTAAACATATTTTTGGGTTTCAAGTAAAAATAAATAAATTAATTCATTAATAAAAGAAAACCCAGCTTACAGGTTTGGTGCAAAAAGAGCATATAATGACAGATTTTGATTTGATTTGATTTGATTTATTTATTGATTTATTTGTTTGTTTGTTTGAGTTGAACTGTTCCTTTAAAGACCACATTGTCCATTAAATGGCAGTTAGGCTGACATGTTAGATTCAGGAGTAAACTAGCATAACTGAAGGCTTATATTTACAGGGCGATGCGGTGAAGGATCTCATGCAGCGTTTTTTGGGTGACCAGGCAGCAATGAAGAGACAGGTGCTCTCGGCCAACTCAGTGGAGCAGAACTTCCTGGGTCTCAAGCGGCTAATAGTGAGTAGCAGATCAGATTTATTCCTCCATGTGTCTGGTGTCTTTTTTTGTGTTATGGCTGAGTTATTTTAAAATGAGATTTGTGGCATTTATAGTGGAGCTCCACTTTTTGTACTTGTTCACCATCTCCAATTTCTTTTTGAGTTTTATGACTGTCCAAACTAACTTGCATCAACTAGCGTTGATTTGCCCTGGACTGGAAATCATTAAAACCCTGCACTGTAATGTATTCCAGCCATTAATTGGCAAAGTAGCAGAGTCTCTCTGAGACTAGTGCAGGACAGACAATCAAAATATAGTATAGTCACTAGCAATATAGTTATTTGAATTGAATCCTGAAATGAATCCTCTCAACAAAAACCCAATAGGAATTTTCCATTGGCTTTTGGATTATTGTAGAACATAAACTGTGTCACCAAAAAAAGTTTATAATTCTTACGTGTTTTGGCCATCATTCTTCACAAATGAAAACAACCTATGCATTTTGAAGCCTAAACTGGCAGAAGTAAAAAGCTAAACACAGAACCAGAAGTACTGCTTTTGTTTTCTTTTGAATCTGATTATTTAAAGCCTGCACCAGTCCTTTCAATCCAATCAATTTCATTCTGGTTGAACTCAGTCGGATCAATTGAGGTGTTTACATAAAGATTTTTTCAGTTTGATGGAGCCACCAATCTGAAAATAAATGGATTATTTGGGTGCATGTAAACATACTGATGTTGCTTAATTTTATATCACCAGCAAAATCATCGCACACATATACAGTATATATGAGGAATATTCAGTATACATGGTATATCCCATGATATTGCCATCTCTGTCTGGGATCGTGTGTGTGTGCAGTGCTGTATCGGGCAGCATGAAGTGTCAGCTGGAGCTCTAGGGGCTTAAAATTACTGCCTCACTGATTTACCTCTGAACAGACAGACAGGCCTGAGACACACAGCCTTGCCCGCTGTGCCCACGTCCTTCACCGAATGACAAGGATACACTGCATGTGTGTGTGTATCTCCAGCTTTAGCACTGAGCCTGTGGAAGCTTGAGCTCTAATCCCCAGATCCTGGACTTCACAGACCAGATCAAGCAGCTCTGCAGCAGAGAAACATGTGTGAAACACACACAGAAGATCAGTCCTCTGTATATAGTGAGGCATTCACAGGCAGTGCACTGTATCGCTCTTAAACACCCTGTGTGTGTTAACAAATACATTTGCATTCATGCATTTGGCAGATGCTTTTATCCAAAGTGACTCACATTTCATCCAAAGTGTACATTCATTAGTTCAGGCATTCCCTGGGAATCAAACCCATGAACTTGGTGTTGACAGTGTCATGCATTACTGCTTGAGCAAAAGCAATCATATATGTTTGTGTTCCCCTGACAAAAAAAAAATTAAAAATGCCTGAATCATTTGCAGTTAATTGCAAACATTGACATGTGCCATCCAAACTTTGTTTTAGTAGGAAATATGGACAGAAAGCTAAACTCGTCAAGCCATTTCGATTTTTATATCCCTATATTACCCTTCAAAAAGGTTATGTAAGATGTGCTTCCAAATACTGTCATTTTCTGGTTCACTGCATCTGTTTGGCTCTTCCTTGGGGTGTGTATTACACTACAAACCCACTTACATAGATAAGGGCCACTGTGTGTTTGTTATGCTGTGTTGTATGTGTAGGAATTTACACATAGTATGTCTGCTAGCGTCTAACTGTCAGGTTCATGCATGTTAGGGCATGTCATTTATCACGTTATTAATACAGGAGTTTTATGAGGGTCAGTCATCAGTTTGAATGAGTCTGTAAATTCATTTAAATCATTCATAAAATTGTGCTTTAGCTGAAATAATCATGCAAAAAAAGGGTAACACTTTATTTTAAGGTATCCTTGTTACACATTTTCCATGTACTTACTATTATAATAACAATAAATTATGCATAAATACATGCAAGTATCACTAGACCAAACTCTAATCCTAAATTATCAGGCAAGACACCAGAGGTCATTTTGAGATTTGAGGCTGTTTTGCTTTCATAACTAGACTTTCTTTCCGATTAGTGGAAAGAAAACATCCAAATTTCACATTTGAGTGTTTGTCTATTTATCTATATTTATCAACTTGTGTCTGTCGATTTCAGTTCCAATACATGTCTTTAAAGGTTGTTGTTTTTTATTCTCCTGCACAGTCAGAAATCTGCATGTCATTAGCACTTACATACACCAAACTTTACAGTTTTATTCCTATCTAAATTCTGAAGCATTTTTTTTTCTGATTTATGGAGTGATAAAAAAGAGAAATCCAAACCCCGTCTGTTAAAAACCTCTAACGTTATCAAAAAAAAAAATTAACTAGAATTTTGAACCTTTAATCCAGTGTTCAGATGTTTGTTCTTGAAATGTTTGCAAATGTGTGCATATTTAATTAGACACTGTCTCATTTGCATATTTAAGCATAACATTTCAGAAAACGTATACAAAAGAATTGTGTAAATGTACTGTGATTAATCAGCTGGGGAAAGTATGGTGAAATCTATTATCTTTTTTACCCTTTCCACCTGAAATGTTAAAACTGTAATACTGGATGGAAAAAGGGATGGAAATTTTATATGCAATTCAAATACGTAAATCTTAAATGTGTGTGTTTGTGTGTGTGTGTGTGTGTGTGTGTGTGTATATATATATATATATATATATATATATATATATATACCTGGTGTTCCATACATTATGGGGAAAGATACAAAGAAAGTAATACCAGTAAATTTTTAGCCTTTGTGGACCTTTTTTTAATTTTTTTTTTTTTGGGGGGGAAATCTAAAAATGCCTGTAGTTTTGTGTAAGGGGTACATGTGGGGTTAAGGGTAAGGGGATAGAAAGACAGTTTGTACAGTATAAAAACCAATACGACTATGGAGAGTCCCCATAAAACATGGAAACCAAACGTGTGTGTGTGTGTGTGTGTGTGTGTGTCTTTGTGTGTGTGCGCGCATAAGTGACTGATAATTATTGACTAATTTTGCATTTTGCAATGGAAAAGCCTCAGATAGTTTGGAAAGGTGTGTTGAATAACATTTCTCATGAGCCTTGTGGATATAGTTCTCTTTCCTTTTTATTGTTTACATATATTTGTTCATAGGACATTTAAGGTATAACTGTTGAAATATTCTGGGACTGGGACTAATATATAAGTACATGCTGATCCAGATCTGTCATCCCCAGAGAGAAGAGATGTGTGTGTCAGACAGAGAGGAGAGTCTCAAACACAGCGTGTGCCGTTCACCTGAACCTGAGAGAAAATCACTCATTCCGCAGAAGACCGAGGTCTCAGCCACCCTTGTTTCCCCTTGTCTGCTCATTTCTCTCTTTTATTCTCTTTCTCTTCTGATCTGGCTCTTGTCTTCTCCGTACAGGGTTCCAGCAATTATTTTTGGCTCTGAATCAGTCTTATTTCTTGCGGCTCCATCCTGACTTCCTCTCCAGCTGTTCAAAATAATGTTACTCTATCTTATTTTTATGCCCACAAAGGACTGAATCTCTTGCTTCATCTCTCGGTTCAGTTTAGACAGTTAATGGATTTGCAAAAGATAACTAACATTGCATTTACATTGAAACATTCATTGTGAGGGTTGACTGCTTAAATGTGACAGGATTTACATCCAGTTTTGCAGTTAATCTGAAACAAATACTCAAGAGATAGGACAAAACTGGCTGCAAAAGTGCAAAAATAAAAATTTCCTTCAATTATTTTGGATTAATCTCTTCAAGGTTTTGACCTGTGTTTGTGTGCATCTCCTGCTCCTTCTGTTTTTGTATGTTTATACTTTACCCACACTGTCAGATATAAAAATCAACTATTTATAAATATGACAAATCTAGTGTTCACTTTGATGAATGAATTAACTGAAACTACACTGAAAAAATGGTTTAGGATTGACTTACTTTTTCACTCAGAAATTGCTAATTGCTCAGGTTAATTTAAAAAATAATTGCAAAGAAACAGCAAGTAGCATTGAATTAACCTTGAAATTAGAAAGACTCAAATAGCATCTTCTTGTAAAACATACTACAATAATCTTTGTTTTATTTACAACTTCAAAAAAAAAATTTTTTTTTACAGTGTATGGTTCAGGATGAAGACTGACTTCATCATTTCTTGCTTGATTTTAATAATGACTCATTAAATATCTGATGTGTTGATGAGAAGTCAAGCTGTGAAAGCTTATAAATGTTCAAATCAACCCACATAGTAAGTGATGCTCCTTTACTGTCTCAAACTGTCACAGAAAGCAGAGAGAGAGGTGTGAAATCAGTATGAATTTCATAAATAAATAAATAAATCCAAAGAAAGTCATTGACCTAAAATGGACTTCATTGTTTTTTTGCAATATAAATTAAATGAATTTGATTTCAACATGAATTTATGGAATATACTGGATTTTTTTTTCTTTCTGTAGCATGGCAAAGCTAATTAATTAGTACTTAGCTGTTACTTGATTCATCAGCAGTTCGACTCCATCTTGTCTGCATCGCAGTGTCCATCATTCAGCCCGGATCTCTGCTGACACTGGGTGATGATGCTTGCCTGTTGGGTCATTTGTTTTCTCATTGCATTCAGATTAGCACTGGCCTTCAGATCATGAGGAATGTTTGTTTAACACCACAGACTATATCTGAGATGATAACGATGTGACAATAGCATCAGCTTTCTGTAGCAGGTAGAAGGTGCTTGCAGGTTAGCATGGGTTAAACTTTCAGTGATTAACCTGGTTGCATCAGGGTCTAGCGCAGTCTTCTTTAGTCTTGCTGGTTGCTTGACCTCATTGCTGGATTCTCTCCTCTTTACAATTCACCACTAGGTTTCAGATGCGTCTGTATTTGCTCAGACTCTGATCAGCCTTCTTTCCTGCCAGCTGCTTCTGTTTGCTCAGAAAAGCTAACAAGGAAACAGAAAATTGTTGTTGTTGTTGTTGTTTCGCCAGAAATGAGGGGACCGTATGGGTCAATATCAGGAAACAGTGCTATTGTGTGCTGTGACTTACTGCCAGTATAATGAATACAATTTACTGAACTTGGATCAGATTTTATGAGAACACCAGCCAATTCATCACTGCTCCACTGTATAGAATGAATACAATTAGTACATATTTATTGAAATTAAATGTGATGCTTTCATTTTCTATGCAATTTTGAATGTTGTACAAATCTGATGATTAGCCATTTTTTACACTGATGTTCAACCTTGGTTTTTGACCGATGACTCTTGTTTTGATGTCTTTCTCTTTAGTTTTTTTGTCTTCCCATTGATTCCTATGTTTACTTAGTTTGGTTTGTTGCCATAGAGTTTGACTAGTGTTCCTCACCTGTTCCTTGATTTACTTGTTATCATGGGTGTACATTAAAATTGAAATGAATTGAATTGAAATACACTTAATTTTCCATAAGGGGAAATAATTTCACATTATATCTTCCAATTAATGTAGAAACAACATAAAGACAGTATATTTTTAATATTTGTTTAATGGCATCTTTTTTATGACTGAAGGCAAGTATCTCTGATACCAATACTACTGATGTCTCTTGGAAATTGTTCTTTTTTTCCCTAATATTTTACCATTGATTATATGTAATGTTGACTGTATTAACATTACAGTTTAATTGAGAGCTATCAATTTTAACATTTATTAGACTTTAAAAAATAACAACAACTAATTTAATTGAACTTAAAACCATCTTAACATAAACCCATTACAAAAAATTTATATTTACATGTGCCCTTCTGCAAGTAGGAAATATACAGAAATTGAATAAAGTTATCAAACACTAAATTCTAAATAAAATACAGTTAAATCCTTAAAGCCTAGCACTGGCTAGCACCTGGTGCTGAAGCGAAGTGCGCGTCTGAAAAGTCTCCTCTTTGATGTGGTCGGAAAGACGTTCTGCGTCTAAATATGTGCAATTCTTGTCAAGAAAAAAGAGACAGAAGCAGCAGTTGTGAGAGGGGTGGCCAACCCAACTGCGTTAAATATTTTTAACAGCATTAAACTGGAAAAAATAATCGTCTGCGTTAACGCGCTAATTTTGACAACACTAATATAAATAGATCCACTCCCTTACCAAACGTGACAAACAGGGTTTCTGTAGCACTTTCAGGTTAATAACAATGAATAACTGTTTTACAAGGCTATAGTCACATATTTAGGATTAAAGAAATAATAAGCCATAGTTGCATTGGTTATTTTTGTGGGAATTTTTGTAGCATCAGTGAATGGCTGAGTGTAAAGCACCACCTCCACCATTTAAGACATCGGCATGATTGTAAATGACTTACAATGAAAGTCTTGCTGTAAAGGTGACTGGTGAAAGCGTTCAGAATAATAATGAGATTCAGAGTGGACTTCAAGTTGATCATCAAAATAATTCTCTTGTGCTGCGGTTTAGCAACAGAATCATATTGACATACTTACAGGTATATTTACTGAAAAATAAAACTGTGCATTTGTGTGATGAACAGACGCAAATTTAAGTCATTACTCACTTGATATCCACCTTAGTGCTTCTTGCACAGTCATGAGAAAAGTAGAAATGTTTGATTCAGTAATAAATGTGGGTTATGCACAACCAAATTTTGTATTCTTTAAAATAGGATGCATCACCTCCGGTTCGAGTGTTTTGTATGTACTTCATTAAATATGGAGCTGTTTTACTTAAGATGCCTTCAAAGGAGCTACCAAAGATGAGCACAACCAATGTCCATCACCCACCGACATTTAAAAGTTTATATATATATATATATATATATATATATATACTGTATATATATTCTTCTCACTAACATTCAGATATTAAAATCAAATGAAATGCCAAAAAAAAGGTTGGTTAGCTGATTACCTTAACAGTCCATAGATATCGCTTGCCAGTTTATACTGCTGTAAACACTTTCTCCAACAAGCAGATATAATGAGACCTGTTTACTGTGTTTGTTTATGCAACTTTCGGCATAAAGCCTATTGTAAAGAAAGATCTTTTAAATTCATTTGTTGATCTAGTTCAACTCACTGGCTCTGTGAAAGAGTGACTTGAAGATTATTAAAAATATCTCCTTTTGTGTTCTACAGAGGTCTAGAATGGCTTGATGATGGCAGATTTTTAGTTTTTTGGCCGAACGATCTCTTTTAAAGAGCAGAATCTCTGATCTGTGGTGTGTGTGCGTTTGGAGTCCCCGAGTGTGCAGTACATCAGGAAGGACCCTCATTTCCTCTGTCATTGACATCTCTTATGTTTTATCTCAGTGGCGGCTGCTGCTTTTGCCCGTTTTCCTGCCAGTGGTTTTCGGCTTCATTTGCCGCTCTAATGAAGATTTAGAGGCTCTGGGGTCTCTGACAGAAAAGAGAGAGGGAGAGAGCAGAAAAGAAGGAAGAAGAAGTGAGAGGAGGTTATAATGGTGATGAAAATGCAGAAGAGAGACTCAGCTCAGGATGAGAAATGAACACAGATGGGAAAAAAGTGCTAACAAACAGTATCCCTTCAAAGGGACATGTCCACACCATGAGCCAGATTGCAGTGCTCTGCTCAAACCCCGAGTTAGACTGGTGTGAGAATTGCATGAAGTGTAACCAACAGATAGCACAAGGTCAAATTGTGAATTTGAATGAATTCGAATTGAATTGAATAAAAATGAGGCTGTAAGTGTTAGACTGTAGGGCTGCTACTAATGATTATTTTTCTAATTTATTATTAATTTATCTGTTTATTCATTCATTCCATTAGTTGATTAAGCTAACAATTTGTTTTTTTTTTTTTTTTTACCCCAGTCTTTGCAGTCAAGCAATGGCAAGCACTGTATAAAATCCTAGATTACATTCAATTTTCAAAAATCACACCTTTTTGTGGAGTTTTTTGGAAATATGTTTCATTGGCTGAACAATTGGCATGAACTTTTGTTCTATCCCTCACAGCCTCGTTTTCATTCCTCCAAGAAATAAAATATGGTGCAACCTTAACTAGGGTCCAGTGCATTATATGTTCTACCATTTTGGCTAGTTTTGGCTGATTCTCTTCTCATGTCTTGGTAAATCCATTTAGTAGATTAGAATCTGAAAAGCAGAACACTCATTTATTTGCAGTGTGAACAAATCCACTGTAGTGGAATATGATTTGGGCTCTTTACAAGTATTTTCATATGCACAGATTTTCTTCAATTGGACTGACTCCAGTCTAATTTCTGATTCAGATTTTCAGAAAGTTCTGTTTGTATGAAACCTAAACTTTGCAGTCCGAGTCACACATTCATTTACATGAGCATTACATGTATTCCATGTTGTATTTGCCTGACATATATGTCAGAAGAGCTTTTTTAGCAAATATTTAGCAAATATTCAGTCTCATCCACTGACCAATGAAAGACATTTATATACACTATATTGCCAAAAGTATTGGGTCGCCCCCTTCTAATGAACAGGTTTGACTACTTTAGTCATTTCTATGAGTACAAATCTTAATGTTAAAGCATATAATGATATTCTAGGAAATTGTGTGCTTCTAATGTTATAGCAACAGTTTGGACAGGACCCTTTTCTATTCTAACATGACATTGTCTCTGTGTATAAGGCAAGGTTCAAAAAGAAAATGATTGATTCAGTCAGTGTGGAAGAACTTGACTGGTCTGTAGAAAGCCAAGTCCTGATCCCAGTGGAACACTGGCTCTGGTGTGACTGTAAATGCAGACCTTGAGCCAAAAACTCATCACCAAACACTAATGACTTGTACATATGGGTACAGTTATTTTAGACACGTCCAAAACTGTTGCAACAGAGATGGAAATACAATTTTTAAATACATGAATTATGTTCCCTTCGTTGTTGCCACAGATTTGGAAGTGCATTTTTCTGTTCTAAAGAAGGGGGTGTCCCAATACTTTTGTCTATATAGTGTATGTACAAGTCATTGGTGTTTGGTGATGAGTTTTTGGCTCAAGGTCTGCATTTACAGTCATTATTGGGATTGAACTCAGTCAAGTGTTTACATGAAGGCGTCTCAGTCCCATTGAGCCGTCAGTCCAATTATAAACAGATTCTTTGGGTGCATGTAAACATAGCTACTGTCTTCCAAAAAAAACAGATGCCACATGTGTGTGGCACTTTTGTGTGAACAAACCTAATTCCATTTTGTTTTAAAAGTTTTTTTAATGGAAATCTTGGCTTAATAAAAGGCAGCATCATGTAAAGCGAGCGCTCGCTGTGACCTTGTTGTCATTACGGGTCTCTCTCACGCCTCCTCCTGTGCGAGCAGCTTTGTGTTTAATGGCTTCATCTCCTCTCACAGAGCACTAAGAACTGGAGGGCGGCTGTGGACCTGACAGGCAGACTGCTGACGGCTCACGGCCAGGGCTACGGCAAGAGCGGCCAGCCCACCAACCACACCACTGACTCCCTACAGGTGAGTACAACCACTAGGCTGGATTTAGCTTGTGTCAGGAGTTACTAAAGGCACACACTCAAACATTAGCGATGAAAGGGCACGGTTATTTTTGTGGCTGATCTTTTTTCATATGCATTTGTAGGAGTTGCACTTTCAGATTCAAAATTTATGAGAGGAGAAAATTTCAGTTCAATAAATTAGTTTTTTAAGGATTGTTTTCCTTAAAATATATATATATATATATATATATATATATATAGTGAGAGAGAGAGAGAGAGATTTTTTTTTTTTCTAAACAATCATATTCAAATCTGTGTGGTAAACAAGATAGGTCAAAAGCAATCAAAGAGTAATCAGAATACATTTTCTAAAATGTGAAAACTAATTGTTACTAACTACAATTTTTGTCATGTAATTTGTAATCAGTAACAGACTACATTTTCTAAGTAATCTTGGCTGCTTCTGCTGGCAGATCTCTTCAAATTATTACTGTAGTTCATGACATAAACTTGTCTATTATCGTTGCCTTCTTTATATTTACATGTTAAGCCCGCAAGATGATGTTTAATGGTATTATTAACCTGCTGTATGTAACACTTCACATAATGTATATTTAATAATGTATGGAGCAAATACTTGTTAGTTTTCATAATGCCTGATTTCACCAGTAGATTTAAAAATAAGTACATTACTGGATATGCACTTTATTTAATATGTTGAATGAAAGGAATAACATTAGCCTAGTATTTTAAATCGAAAAAAGCAAAAACAGTATTACAATAATAGACAATAACATAATTGTTAAATTGTAAATAAATAAATAATTTACATTTAAAACCTTTACAGTACACTGTGAAGCAAAACCGTCTGTGTTTTAACACATTTCTGTATTTTAACAAAGCAGAATTATAAATATTTCTGTGCTGATGACACTATTGCATTGTGCAATAAATGTAAACATAACTGAAGGAAAACCATTTGAAATAATCATGATTTATTTGATAGGATATGTGTGATAGTGCATTTATATTTAGCATATTATCACATTTATATTTGTATGCAATTTTATATTTTGTGCAAAAGTACAACTTACAGGAGTATTGTTTAAAGTTAACATGTCAACAGCATTTGTATCAATGTTAATTTACAAAACAACAAACAAATAAATAAATGTATTATTAAAAAAAAAAAAAAAAAAAAATCTTAGTTAGAGTGAGGCACAAAGAGTGTAAGTGAATGGGATCAAATTCTGGAGGATATATAGGATCAGCCATAAACCTTTGAATTGGACTAGATACAGCAAGCAACAGTTAGATCTGAGAGCCCATTACTAGCACTCTAAATCAAGCGGGACACAACCTGCTAACCAAGAGTTTGAGCTCTTTCTCACACACAACGCACTGTACACGTGAAGTGGCCTGAAGCATAGGGCTGTCAGTGTTTTAGCTATCAGTCTGACACCCACTCAGTCCACAGTAACCCTCCGATGGCCCAGGGGCTCTGGAGACGGGTGAATCAAAGCAGGCGCTGGCTTTGATGTGCCGGCCTCACGTGGCTCCACACATACAGCCGCAGAGAAGTGTTACGCTATAATACACCCAGACCAGAAAACACTGCAAAACTACACTTACAGAAAGACGTAAATGCTGATTTGTTTTGTTGAAGCAGGCCGCTCTCTTCTCTCTACAGCTGTGGTTCGTGCGTCTTGCCCTTCTGGCGAAGCTCAACCTTTTCCAGAACGCAGAGCTGGAGATTGAGCCCTTCGGGAATCTGGATCATCCAAATCTCTACTATGAATATTATCCAACGGTTTACCCGGGAAGACGAGGTAAAAGTTCTGGAGTCATTTAACTACATTTCATGTGCAAGGCGATGTTAAGATGTTGGGGAATAGCTACCATACAATACTGTTCAAGAAGAGTTTTTTTCTGAAAGAAATTAAGAGTTTTATTCAGAAAGGATGCATTAAATCGATCAATAGTGACAGTAAAGACATGTATAATGTTAGAATTCTGTTTCAAATGAATGCTGTTCTTTTGAACTTTCTTTCTATTCATCAAAGAATCCTGAAAAATAAAATAAAACAGTTTGCACAAAAATATTCAGCACCACAACCGTTTTCATCATTGATAATAATCAGAAATGTTTCTTGAGCAGCAAATCAGCATATTAGAATGATTTCTGAAGGATCATGTGACACTGAAGACTGGACTTGAATCAATTACATTTTATAACATATTCATATAGAAGACTGATGTAACTGATGACTAGTTAAAATCACTTATTATGTAATTAATACTGTGTGCCTAAATTATTATTGGCTGACGATAATGTGCTTTATCTCTTTTTTGCATCTATTATCATTATTATTACCTTTTTATTAGTTATAATTGTAGTACTAAAATGAATCCTATTATTTTAGTTTATACATTTACAAATTTGGGACTTTGTTACAGCATTGCCTGTCTAAGGATAATGTGTCTATGTTTGCATTTGTCCCTGTTTGATTTGATAGTCCACTTTAGATATTTTACTGACTATAATTAGCTTTGCAAATTCATGTCAACATATCCTACTAACCCTAACCCTGACCATAATCTTGACAGTCTATTAATAGTCTGTTTTGTGTTTGTTCTGTGAGAAAGCAGAACCACTAGAATAAATGTTGGGGAAAAAATAGAACAGTCATATGAAACTGTAATAATATTTGACAATATTATTCTTTTACTGTATTTTTGATCAAATAAATGCAGCCTTGGTGGGCTTTCTTTCTAAAACACTGAAAAAATCGGTAAAGCTTTATTTTAAGGTCCAGTTCTCACTATTAAGTAACTCTTATCTACAAATTTTGTCTCAATAAACTCCTAATTTGCTGCTTATTAATAGTTAGTAATGTAGTTGTTAAGGTTAGGTATGGGGTAGAGATTAAGGGATCTAAAATATGGTCATGCAGAATAAGACATTAATATGTGTTTCATAAGTACTAATAAACAGATAGAAATATGCATGCTAACAAGCAACTAGTTAATACAGAGAATTGGTCTTTATATAATATAAAACCTTGTGCGGTTGGTCAGGTGAAATCTTCAGAAAGTGAAGCAGTGCTTGATTCAGGTCTGCATTACAGGATCCATCCTGACGGCCCTCGTTTCACCAGCATGGAGTCGGTTTCTGTAGTGTGTTTCTTGGCAGAAAAACAGAAGCGAGAATAGAAAAATTGTGCATTTGGTTTTTGCAGAAGAGAAAGTGCATGCATTAGTGTTAATACATGTTTCTGTTTGCATGGTCTAGGCTCGATGGTGCCGTTCTCCATGCGGGTTTTGCACGCCGAGCTCCCTCAGTACCTGCAGAAGCCTCAGGAAACTCTGGACCGTCTCCACAGAATAAAGAGCGTCTGTCAGAAGGTGAGCGCGGCCCCTACCTGAACTTTACACCCCAGCGCCCGCACCTGCTCACAAATTTAATTAGCCTCGCTGTAATTAGTGTTGTAAAACTTCTGCTCCTGTCCTTTCACAGATCCTGAGTAACCTGCAGGAGGGTCTAGCTGAGGACGGGAGTATGATGAAAATCATGCAGGACAACAGACTCGGTACAGACCGCTCTACATAGTGCTGTTGAGTCGAACAGAATGAAAAATCTGTCAACGTTCATCACCCCTCAGACTAGTTATCAATGAGATTTCATATACGTTATGATGCCCATGTTACATTATAGCACAGACTTTTAAAGGATTTGCACATGTAGACTCTATATCTCTTAAAAGTGTTGAGAAAAGACTGTAAAAAGAGGAAGATGGTAAATATATATTGATACTATATTGATCATCTTGCATGCATGGACATCAAAACAGCTTTTCCAACATTAAAATACTCTAAAGTGAGACAATGCCCTGACTTCCAATTAGGACAAAAACAGGGAAAATGTCAGCACAAAAAAAGAAAACTGTGCTCGTCAAGTTTGTTTGATGTGAAAAATGTACAAAAAAAGGATGATAAAATATATTTATATAAATATTTCATAGAGAGAGAGAGAGAGTTATATCAGAATTAAGGAATGGAACTAACCGTTTTATAAATATACATATAGAAATTAGTAATTTTTAATTACATTAATTTTACTTTTACCCAAAATGCATTTTGAATTTGAATGAAGAATATTTTCAGTGTGGAAAAAATACAAATACATTCTGTTCACAATATATATTTAGCATATATTTGAAATATATATTAGCCATAGAAAGACTATATTTTTAAACATCACCATTTACCATTGCCTTTAAACTTTGAGCCTCTAAGCTTTGTCTGGCCAGTGAGTCTGCTCTGTAAAATACCCTGAGAAGGAGCTGTAGATGGCAGCATAAGATCCCGTCTTGAGCGATCCATCAGAGCTGATGGCTGACGCGTCTGTAAGTCTTGCATGCTCCATTGACTTCCTCACATGTTGTTTTGGTGAAGACAGAGATAAATACATGCTTCAGCATAGCTGTGAGGAGAGTGTGTGGTTTCAGCAGCCTGTGCGTCTGATGTGCTTTCAGTGGGATGGTGCCAGACTGCTGCTGCCCCCTTTACTCTCACCCTGAGCCGTTTAAGTGTGGCTGTTCATTGCTCCTGTTTGCCCCCTGGCAGCGTGAGGAAGAGAGGTTAATCAGAGCAGGACGGGTTCAGACAGACAACATACATCCTATAATCCTGTAACACTGAGGGTGCTTCAGGTTCAAGTTAATATAATTTTCAGTATAATCAATATCATTTTCTGTCCTCCGTTTAGTATGCTGATAAAATGGCAAAACCCAAAAAACAATGTGACCACAATAAAAAAAATAAATAAAAAAAATTTAGATTTGTACACTGCTCAAAAAAATTAAAGGAACACTTTTTAATCAGAGTATAGCATCAAGTCAATTAAAATTCTGGGATATTGATCTGGTCAGTTAAGTAGCAGAGGGGGTTGTTAATCAGTTTCAGCTGCTTTGGTGTTAATGAAATTAACAACAGGAGCACTAGATGGGCAACAATGAGACGACCCCCAAAACAGGAATGGTTGTACAGGTAGAGGCCACTGACATTTTTTTACCTATTCATCTTTTCTGACTGTTTTCACTAGTTTTGCATTTTGCTAGGGTCAGTGTCACTACTGGTAGCATGGGGCGATACATGGATCCTAAAGAGGTTGCACAGGCAGTCCAACTCCTCCAGGATGGCACATCAATACGTGCCATTGCCAGAAGGTTGCTGTGTCTCCCAGCACAGTCTCAAGAGCATGGAAGAGATTCCAGGAGAGAGGCAGTTACTCTAGGAGAGCTGGACTGGGCCGTAGAAGGTCCTTAACCCATCAGCAGGTCCGGTATCTGCTCCTTTGTGCAAGGAGGAACAGGATGAGCACTGCCAGAGCCCTACAAAATGACTTCCAGCAGGCCACCGGTGTGAATATCTCTGACCAAACAATCAGAAACAGACTTCATGAGGGTGGCCTGAGGGCCCCATGTTCTCTAGTGGGCCCTGTGCTCCCTGCCCGGCACCGTGGAGCTCGACTGGCATTTGCCATTGAACACCAGAATTGGCAGGTCCGCCACTGGCATCCTGTGCTTTTCACAGATGAGAGCAGGTTCACCTTGAGCTCGTGACAGACGTGAAAGGGTCTGGAGAAGCCGTGGAGAATGTTATGCTGCTAACATCGTTCAGCATAACCGGTTTGGTGGTGGGTCAGTGATGGTCTGGGGAGGCTTATCCATGGAGGGACGCACAGACCTCTACAGGCTAGACAATGGCACCCGGACTGACATTAGGAATCGTGATGAAATCCTTGGACCCATTGTCAGACCCTACGTTGGTGCAGTGGGACCTGGGTTCCTCCTGGTTCACGACAATCCTCATTTAGCGAGAGTATGCAGGCAGTTCCTGCAGGATGAAGGAATTGATACCATTGAATAGCTCCCACACTCACCTGACCTAAATCCATTAGAACACCTCTGGGACATTAAGTTTCGGTTCATCCGATGCCGCCAGGTTGCCCCTCAGACTGTCCAGGAGCTCAGTGATGCCCTGGTCCAGATCTGGGAGGAAATACCCCAGGACACCATCCATCGTCTCATTTGGAGCATGCCCTGATGTTGTCAGGCATGTATACAAGTACGTGGGGGCCATACAAACTACTGAGTACTATTCAGAGTTGCTGCAATGAAATTTCAGCAAAATGGACAAGCCATTTTGGCTATGGACTAACTTTGATTTTCGGGGTGTCTTTGAATTCAGCCCCTCTGTAGGTTGATAATTTTAATTTCCATCAAACGATGTGGCATCCTTTCATTCCTAACACATTACCCAGTCCATATTTTTCCCCATTGAGATCTGATGTGTTTTCAAAGTGTTCCTTTAATTTTTTTGAGCAGTGTATTTTGAAATTCTAATCAATACCTCAGATATCTCAAATGTATATATGTGATTAATTGCAATTAATTTGATGGACATATCATGAAAATAATTTGGTTACATTTTTAACCCTATAAGTACTACTGCATCATATCTGATGCACAAATAGGCCTCTAAATGATCAGCATGATTAAAACTTTGCTGAAAAACCTGTTGTATAAAATCTACCACATGCCTTCAGTTGTCTGATTAATAGTTCAGACTTTAGGTATAATTATACAAATATCCAATGTAAACGTAAGAATAACTTTGATATTGTCTCAAAATCTGATCTGATCAACTTTGATAAAGTCTCAAATCTGATCATCAGGCTTTTGAGGAATGTTTATGTTCATCTCTCAATCATTGCATTGCTTTATATGTTTTGATCATTTAAATCTCATATTACGAAGACATTAATGGAGATATAGAGTGATGACTGACATTTGTATCATTTTATGTCAGTATCTGCTGCACTGTAATAAAGATCTCATTGATTTACATTACAAGCATCAGAATTTCATTATATAAATATCATCATCTGCACCAAATTGCAACTGCATCAAATATGAAAATCAACCAAAAACCAGATTTTTAAAAATATTTTGTCTAGTTTCAGTAAACTGTTCCATTCCAATAAAAAAAAAAAGATTTTGTTAATTGGTTAACAGCGCTACTTTTAAAGTCCAACTTTTGATTTTCTTGATTTTTTGACACATAAAAACATCCTATAAGTTTCAGAACTCAACTTTCTCGTTAGTCTAAAAACAGCTTATATTGAAACCAGTCTGCTTCACGACTCGTTTTGAGATGTGTCACATTATGACGTCATAGTGCGACGAAATCCCACCTCCGCAGAAGAAGATCAACGCTGCCTCTTTAAAAGTGGAAAAAACCTTCCTTCTGATCCTAACATGAGGAAAGAGTGGATAAGGTTCCTGGTCGTTGCGTTTCATTTTACTGCAGATTTTCAGAGAGATTGAAACTAAAAGAGATGCAGTGCCGACTATATTGAATCACCACACAAGTGTGAATAACAGTGTTTTAATCATGTACTATTGCTTTGTTACAGATAGTTTGATTGTGATGAGTATTTATCCACCCTATTTTTCAACACGGAAGTAAGCCCTTTTTTGTGAATGTGCAAGACTTCCGGTTCATTAGGGAAATAACCAGAAGAATAACAACGTGCAGTAAATGGTAAAACTGTTTGCACTACAAACCAGTGTGTTCATAATTAAGATGATACATTAAAATAATATGGTAAGACACACCAATTTGCAATATCAAGCAGCAAATCGAGCCGTTTTGTACAGCTAAAAATATCTGTAAGCAAATGACACCGGAAGCCAGACACATTAAAATTACAAATGGCCGCACCCGCTCTTACAGCAGCGTCCATCCATGTAGGCTGTCAGACAGACATGCAGAATTGACATTGTTTACATGAAACAGTATAATTTGTCCTTTGTCAGCTATAATAACTGTAGTAACTCCAAGTATCTAAACTTTTTTTTATCTAAGTATCTACACTTTATTAATTACCAGGCTGTCGCAGGCTGTAGTATCTTATCTTTGGCATTTGAGGTGCAGGTTTGTTGTTTTCTCATTCGGGATCAGACTCTGGCTCACACATGTATTATTGAATTTCACCGGCTGCCATTTCTCAGTGTTCTCAAAACAGTTCCCCACGACGTATAATGACGGGTGCAGTAAAATTTATTTTAGTGGGGTCATGAACTGCCTTTGATTTTTTTGATTTTTTTTATTTTGTACTGTTCTCTGAGGTCCACTTATAATGTTATCATGACTTTTACGCCAAAAAACATCATAATTTAGAAGTAGTAGGCTATTTTCTGTCCTGTTTTTAACCCCCCTCATCTGATCTCTGTTTGAATAGACGTGACAGATTGTAGACTCAATCTGTAAACACCCACTGCTATGATTGGCTAATAGTTGTGCAATTTGACAGCGTACACTCTTCATAGATGGACGCTGCTGTGATTTAGGTCAAAAATACATATCAAACAATCTGTAATAACAGACAAAGCAATAGTGACCACGTAATGAAAACAGTTACTCACATTTGTGTTGCAACATTACTATCGGATCCAATATAGTCAGCACAGGATTGTCTTTTAGGTTCAATCTTTCTGAAAATCCTGTGTCGAGTTGTGCCTGGTTTGTAAACAAATCCACAGGAAAATAAAGTGAACAAAGGACCAAGTTCTTACTGACGCGGTTTGGATCTTCATTAAGAATAAAGTGCATTCACTCTTTCCTAACGCTGGGATCAAAAGGAAGGCAAGGTAAACACTGCTTTTCTACAACTTGCCACTGCACAGCGTCTTGTTTTCTTCAAAGCCATTTTATCGTTTGGTTTCTGCGTAGGTCTGCGTTCGCCTCTTTCATAAACGTTACATGCATGAACCAGTGGGCGGGGCTAAACAGGCAGTGATGTAGAATCGGTGGGTGGGGCTAATCAGGCAGTGATGTTGAAGCAGGTGTTGATCTTCTTCTGTGTAGACGGTGCTTATCCACACTATTATATCATAAGCCCCATTCACACTGCACGTTGGTCCCGGAAAATTGCCGGAGTGCCTTCTGTGTGAACGCAAACACGTCCCGGGATTAATTCCGGGATCGATCCCAGGTTGGGGACCTAGTAACATTGCCGGGTTCAGTCCCGGAACGAGCGCTGTGTGAACAAAAGCCAGAACCAATGCCGTAAAGGCTGATGACGCGCGTTATCGTGCGACTCTTTTACCGGGTGTTTTGAAGGCAGATCAACGTTCACACGACAAAAAAATGTGTAAACTTGAAAAAGCGGCGGTCAGGGAGCGCCTCACTATCCACGCTGAAGCTGAAATCGTTCGCCAGTTTAGTGAAATGGTGCGCGGCGCATTATACACGTCACATGAAATGTCACGTGTCTTTATGGGATCTTTACGGGTTGTGTGTGAACGCACGCACTGATTCCGGAAAATCACTGGCGGTGTGAATGAACCAAAATCAGACCATCCCGGGACAAATCACGGGACACATTTTCCGCGTATTTTCCGGAATGGCTGTGTGAAAGAGGCTATAGAGTAGCACATTCCACAAGCTGTTGTTTTGGCAGACTGCCTTCAGTATAAGCTGTTTTTTGGAATAACAAAATTTTGAGTTCTGAAACTTACAGGATGTTTTATAGTACAATAACCTCTTATATGTCAATTTTGGTTTCTCAGTTCATGACCCCTTTAATGTTCAAAATCATAGTAACTGGGCGTTTACATCCGAGTCTAGAATGAGCCATGCCCGTCCGAAGGGAGCATTCCAATGAGGGGGTCCAGAAAATAGCCTATTATTTTTAAAATAGGTTTTTTGATGCATAAGTCTTGTTAACATTATAAGTGGACCTCAGAGAACATTATAATTTTTTTTTTGAAAAGGCAGTTCATGACCCCTTTAATTGGTATGTTCTTCAGGAACTTAATTCTCACAATTATCATTGTTTGTGTGGCAGGAGTGGAGGAATCGTGATGTTGTGTCGGTCCCTGCGGTCATACAGCATCAGTACTGAGACATGCGCTGAAGTCTGTTCACGCTTACTCACTCACACACACGAGATCAGATCGGCTCTCTGATAGGGGTCTACAGTGAGCCAGAGGGGAAAAATAAATGCGATTGTCACTGTGTCTTTTCTTCCTGCACTATAATTCCCACCAGCAGACAAATAATTGATGGTTTAGAGCCGGGGAAAGGAGGGAAAGACTGCAATTTCCAATTCAATTCTATTTGCTCAGTCGTTCTCTCTCTCTGCTCTGTGTTTCAGCCTCCATCCAGCTGTGGAGGTCACGTCTGAGCAGGGTGATGTACTCCATGGCCAACTGTCTGCTAATGATAAAGGTACATGAGTGGAAGAGCAAGAAAACATGTACTCACTCACACATTCATATCTGACCTGAATCATATCTGTGCACATGCACAGACTCTAGGGTTAGAGATTACAGGCTTTCCTTCAAGCAGGTGCCTACTGATAAAATGGCTTTTCTGATTATTGTTCTACTGGTAAAACAGTGTGTATGCACACATAGCCTACTATATCCTTATAGTATACTCTTAGATTTAGACTGTCAGTAGCTTAAAAAAAAGCCTGTTTTTTTGCAACTTATCATGTTAAACAAGTGCCATCTGCTGGCTAAAGACTGTAGTGACACACATTTGGTTAGCAGACACAAAACAAAGAAACTCAAAAACCTGAATTGTTGTCGTAGTGAATCTTTTTTTTAAATATATTGCATAAATGTCATACTTGGATTTCCTGGGGATTTAAGGGGAAAAAATTGGGTTACACTTCATTTTAAAGGCACAGTTCATCCAAAAAAGAAAATTCATTTGAAACCTGTAAGACCTTCGTTCATCTTCAGAACACAAATGAAGATATTTTTGATGAAATCTGAGAGCTCTCTGACCCTCCATAGACAGCAACAGAACTAACATGTTCAAGGCCTAGAAAGGTAGTAAGGACATCATTAAAATAGTCCACATGACATCAGTGGTCAACTGTAATTTTATGAAGCTACGAGAATACTTTTTGTATGCAAAGAAAACTAACAACTAAAAATAACGACTTTATTCAACAATTTCTTCTCTTTCTTGTAATCCCCCACTGCGCATTCACGACAGTATCACAACTTTCATCAAAAATGACTTAATTTGTGTTCCTGAAGATGAACGAAGGTCTTACAAGGTTTCAAATGACATGAGGGTGAGTAATTAATGACAGCATTTTCTTTTTTGGGTGAACGATCCCTATCCCCAGTGTAGTTCAATTCAAACCTTTAAGTTTAAAGAAGTTCTTAAATTGTTGTCAATTCTACTCTGATTTATTTTCTATAAAATAAACATAAAAAAGCATTTCACTGCACGTTGTATGATGTATGGAATGTGTATGAAAAATAACATTTAAAAAAGAAACATTGAAATTATTCTTTTAAGTACTGAGTAATATTAATTAACAATAAGTACTTACTACAGGATTAGGGTTTGTTTTAAAATTAGTTGCGTACAAGTATGTATAATTTACTGTTTTTTCAATATTAAGTACAGGTAACATGTATAACAAGGACACTGTAAAAATAAAGTATTAACAAATTTTGTCTTTATTCTCTCACCGCTGTCATTCAGAACCTATATGCTGTTATTTTTTCTACGTAACACAAATAGACAGTTTGTGAAAACCCTTCACGCAGTCTTTTCAGTGACCACATCTGTCAAGCTCAATGATAAAAATGCATGAAAGTATGTTGTTCGTACACCTCATAAACTGTATTCTAAGTCTTCTGAAAACATATGATGTTCTGAATGAGATTTTATATCCACCGCAACTGTCAAATCTCATTCATCCCACAATATTCGAACTGTCATGATGCATTTGATCCGTTCCGCACACAAAACTATCATATGACTTTAGGAATCATGGAATATGTTTCCTCCTCCTCAACCACTGGACTGGAGAGGTTCCCAACTGTCATATATGCATTTTATGGTACTATGGTGGTGTTTGTGTTCTTTTGAAGCTTGACAGTCATGGTCCTGGAAAAGAGCTGCACAAGGATTCTTAAGAACACTGGGTTGGAACAATGAGATAAATTATGACAGACTTGTACAAAGCTATTATTTTCTCTTTCACATGAAGGACTATGTGCTGGCAGTGGAGACGTATCACTCCATCATCGAGTATGAGCCAGAGCAAAGAGTGCAGCTGCTGAGCGGAATCGGCCGCATTTTCCTACAGGTGAGAGCAGACACACCTGAACTGGATCAGATAGCACCAACAGCAAAACTTAGAGTTGTGGTTTTAAGTTTTAGCATGCGTCTGCTATATGTACACTACTGTCCAAAAGTCTGCGGTCAGTCATTTTAAGAAATGAATCATAATGTCTATCGAAAGGCACATCAAAGGTCTGCAAAAAATAAAAAGGAAAGAACCGCGCAAATGCTGTAAACCTTCATGTTGGCCCCAAATATGCAGTGTTTACCTGGAAGAGAAAAGCCAGTGATTATTGCACAGAAGGTCTGCTGGATGAGTGAACGTTGTCTTTGCTCTGCGGAGTTGCTTGTTCTTGAAGAGGATCAGAGAGTCCGCTTCGCTCTTCATGTTTTATCTCCACACAGACGATAATTAACGTTCTGTTTGTTCATGTGATTAGATTGGAGACATCAGAACTGCTGAGAAGTATTTTCAGGATGTGGAAAAAGCCTGTCAATCAAAGGGAAAAACACCTAATGAAGACACCTCAGTGCTGATGAACAGGTGAACGCTGATTTCTGCTCGAAAACAGCAGCACAATGTCAGTCATTTAATGAAGTCTGTTTATACTGCTGGTCAAAAGTACTGTGATTTTTTTTTTTTTTTTTATGTTTTTGTGTCTTCTGCTGACCAAGGCTACATATATTTGATCAAAAATACAGTAAAAACAGTAATATTTGGAAATAATATTACAGTTTAAAGTAAGTGTTTTCTATGTGAATATATGTTAAAATGTAATTTATTGCTCTGAATTATCAGCATCATTACTCCAGTCTTCAGTGTCACATGGTCCTTCAGAAATCTTTCTAATATGCTGATTTGCTGCTCAATTATTATTAGCTAATATTTCTTTTCAATTACTAATACGGGTTCCTTTTTTGTTATTAATATTTAAAACATTTGTTTTATGCTACCTAACATTTTTGTGGAAACGATGATAGTTTTTCAGGATTCTGTGATGGAAGTTCAATGAATGACATTTATTTGAATATAAATATTTGAAATTATTATTTTTAAATATTTTATATTAATAAATGTATATAAAAGATAAATGTCTTTACTGACAATTTAATGCATCCTTCCTGAATAAAAGTATATATATATATATATATATATATATATATATATAATATATATGTGTGTGTGTATATATATATATATATATATCAGTTCTGTTTTATTCTATATATATCTCAGTTTATTCATATTAAAAATACAAAGCAGCACAACTGTTTTCAACATTGATAATAATCAGAAATGTTTCTTGAGCAGTAAATCAGTATATTAGAATAATTTCTGAAGGATCATGTGACACTGAAGACTGGAGTAATGATGCTGAAAATTCAGCTTTGATCATAGCAATAAATTACTATAAAAACTGTATTTTTGGTCAAATAAATGCAGCCTTGTGAGCATGACAGACTTAAACAAAAACAGTAAAAAATCTTTGTTATTTCAACCTGTTTATCTGTAGCATATGTGCTTCTGTGATTCTCTTGAAGATGAATGTGATGTTGTCCACAGGGCTTTTGTGTATCTGAGTCAGAATAACTATGCAGACGCACACACCTGTTTCTCCAGCGTCTTGAAACTTGATCCCAAGAACCCAGTGGTAAGTTGCACACGTGTGACCGAGTGATGAATACTGGATAACCCTGCCAGCGCTAACCATGCCAGCTTTGTTCTCCAGGCAAACAACAATGCAGCCGTGTGTCTGCTGTATTTGGGAAGGCTGAAGGAGTCCCTGGGCCAGCTGGAGAGCCTGGTGCACAAGGACCCAGCGCTGTACCTGCACGAGAGCGTGCTGTTCAACCTCACCACCATGTACGAGCTGGAGTCCTCGCGCAGCACGCAGAAGAAGCAGGCTCTGCTGGAGGCCGCCGCCTGCAGAGAGGGAGACAGCTTCAACGTCCAGTGCCTCAAGCTAGTATGAGACGCCACCGTCCAACACGCGGGACGTTACCGGATGATTACGAGTCAGGCGGCAGGTTTGAATGAACAAGCTGTTCTGCATTTGAAGCTTTTACAAGTTGATGTATGTTGTTCTTACCATGTACAGACAGGACCAAAGTTAACTTGATAACTCAATGATACTTGCTCCGCACAGGACAGAAAAAGGGTTAAGGTTACCCGTGTTTCAAGAATCAAGAGAAATGCCTTTAAATGCATTATATGATTGTTTTCAAAGAGACTAAGCTAATTATAACTGTACTGTGTATTTCTGAATTTGAGAAAAGGAACCTTGTTAATAAATGTGTGAGAATCTGTTCTGATGTTGAGATGTGCTTTATTAATGCGGTATATATTTTGGAGAACTGTTTTTTTTATATACTGTTTTGCCAATTATTTGATGTCAAAATGGCATTTTCCTGTCATTTTTAATTAAAAAAAAAAAAAAACTTTAAAAATTAAAAAACTTTTTAAAATTCCTCCTAGACTGTTGGTTCGATACGAATTAAACTTGACCCACATCATCCCAAGACCATCATGACTAAAAGTTATCAAATAAATTATGATTTATGAAAGTTTTGTGATGATATAATTTAATCAAGCAGTCTGGCATTGCCCATTTTGACTAATCGACCTATATCTGCTCAACACAATATCTAAACTTAATGAAACTTGATACACACAGACAAGTCATCATTCTGAGGATGCACACCAATTTGCATCCAAATCTGCCCACAGGGGGCGTTGCAACTAAAAACCAGTCATAACTCCCCTACAGTTAGGCTTATTTGCACAAAATGTCCAAAACTTCACAAAACATGGTACACATGAAAAATTCTGAGAAAACATACAACATTTCATACATTTCTGATGTTGGAGGGGTTACAACCATTTCAGCCATTTCTTCTGTCATGAATATAGTACAAATAATGTCCACTAGGACAACAAATCTTTAAATTTCATCTTTTTCTAAAAGTTTCCATCAGAAACTTTTTAAATTGAATGATCATAACTGATAAAGAGCACGTCAGCAATCCTGTGATTCAGTGCTTCAGCAGCACTAAACCAATCCCATCATGCATCTTAGGAGCACTTCAGGGACTTCACATAGGCCTTGCGGATGTCAAAGTCATCAGCTGGACGGTTATAGGCCTTCCAGACCGGTTCACCCACGAACAGACGCATGGCTTTAGTGTAGTTCTGAAGAAAAAAGCAAAACACTGTTTCGGTTAAATGAATAGTATGCCCCAAAACGTGAACGTGAACTGTTCCTTTAAAAGCATCTACTAAATGATTGGATGGAAATGCTTTAGTTCAGTGAAATCTGAGACATACGGTTTCATCAACGGTGAATCTGTGGTAAATTCCCGCTGGTAGTGTGATAAGATCCCCTTTAGACACAGCTATTCGGATCCAGCGGTCATCTTTGTCCCTCACATCAAAGTAAGATGATCCGTCCAGTATATAACGGATCTCATCGTCAAGATGAAGATGTTCTTCATAGAACATTTTCACCTGGAAAGCAGGAATTTGAGATTTACAGATGGATTTCATTACAAAAGTAAGCATAATGCAGGTGCATCTCAATAAATTAGAATGTCGTGGAAAAGTTCATTTATTTCAGTAATTCAACTCAAATTGTGAAACTCCTGTATTAAATAAATTCACTGCACACAGACTGAAGTAGTTTAAGTCTTTGGTTCTTTTAATTGTGATGATTTAGGCTCACATTTAACAAAAACCCACCAATTCACTATCTCAACAAATTAGAATACTTCATAAGACCAATAAAAAAACATTTTTAGTGAATTGTTGGCCTTCTGGAAAGTATGTTCATTTACTGTATATGTACTCAATACTTGGTAGGGGCTCCTTTTGCTTTAATTACTGCCTCAATTCGGCGTGGCATGGAGGTGATCAGTTTGTGGCACTGCTGAGGTGGTATGGAAGCCCAGGTTGCTTTGATAGCGGCCTTCAGCTCATCTGCATTGTTGGGTCTGGTGTCTCTCATCTTCCTCTTGACAATACCCCATAGATTCTCTATGGGGTTCAGGTCTGGTGAGTTTGCTGGCCAATCAAGCACAGTAACACCATGGTCATTGAACCAGCTTTTGGTACCTTTGGCAGTGTGAGCAGGTGCCAAATCCTGCTGGAAAAGGAAATCAGCATCTCCATAAAGCTTGTCAGCAGAAGGAAGCATGAAGTGCTCTAAAATTTCCTGGTAGATGGCTGCGTTGACTGTGGACTTCAGAAAACACAGTGGACCAACACCAGCAGATGACATGGCAGCCCAAATCATCACTGACTGTGGAAACTTCACACTGGACTTCAAGCAACATGGATTCTGTGCCTCTCCAGTCTTCCTCCAGACTCTGGGACCTTGATTTCCAAATTAAATGCAAAATTTACTTTCATCTGAAAGAGGACTTTGGACCACTGAGCAACAGTCCAGTTCTTTTTCTCCACAGCCCAGGTAAGACGCTTCTGACGTTGTCTCTGTTTCAGAAGTGGCTTGGTAGCCCTTTTCCTGAAGACGTCTGAGCGTGGTGACTCTTGATGCACTGACTCCAGCTTCAGTCCACTCCTTGTGAAGCTCTCGCAAGTGTTTGAATCAGCTTTGCTTGACAGTATTCTCAAGCTTGCAGTCATCCCTGTTGCGTGTGCACCTTTTCCTACCCAAATTCTTCCTTCCAGTCAACTTTGCATTTAATATGCTTTGATACAGCACTCTGTAAACAGCCACACCTTTCAGTAATGACCCTCTGTGACTTACCCTCTTTGTGGAGGGCGTCAATGATCGTCTTCTGGATCATTGCCAAGTCAGCAGTCTTCTCCATTATTGTGGTTTCAAAGAACAAGAGATACCAGGAATTTATACTGTAGGGATGGTCATTAATTGAAACTGAAATGTAAATATTCTAATATTTTGAGATACTGATTTTTGACTTTCATGAGCTGTAAGCTCTAATCATCAAAATTAAAACAAAACTTTTGAAATGTTTTACTTTACATGCAATGAATCTAAAATATATGAAAGTTTCACTTTTTGAAATAACTTGCAAGAAAAAATGAACTTTTTCACAACATTCTAATTTATTGAGATACACCTGTATATGCTGAAAAACTGACAATGATTTTTATTTCATACAAAATAAATCATGTGGATATGTGTAACCTACTTTGTTCTCATATTCAGGAAGTTTATCCGGGTGAATAGTTATGATATCCATATAGGAATAACCCCTTTCTTCACGGATCTTCTGCAGTTCAGGGTCATTTTCATAAATATCAGCATTTAACTAAAAAGAAAAAAAAAATCAGAACCTTTAAAAAATGACTAGGAGTCATATTTTAGTGCCACTAAATACTATTAGTTTTTTTATATATATGTTTTGAATTAAATTTTATTTTTATATTTTCACTTTGTAATAAGTTTGAATCATTTTTTTTTCTTTTTTTATATATATGCTATATACATAGTATTTCATTTTTATTATTAAAAATTATATACTTTTTACTTCAACTTAATGAAAACAGTGCCTTAACAACTAGTTGAAATGACATAATTTTACGTTTTCTGTAAATTTTAATTTATTTTATTTAACATTTATTTTATTTCAAGTGGTTAAAGAATGCCTAGTTATATACCAAAATACAGACTGTAAGGTGTTACTGCAATAAAACTAAACTGTTCATCATAATTGTCTGAATGCCATCCTATATTATGATTTTACTCTATTAGCTATGTTTTATATTGTTCTATGTTTGCATATTTGACTGATATGTTTGCATTCATCCATAATACCTATCCAGCGCAGTTTCTCCTCATAAGCTCGTGTCACATGATGCGTGTGAAATATAAATCTGTGTGTGATTTCTGATCTAACCTTCCAGTAATAAACTCCGATCTGCTCGAGCTGTTTGAGAGTCACGGGCTGGTTCGGGTTCAGTCTGTGAGGGAGTTTCTGGTCCTCACTGGACTCATCCATGTACCATGCCTCGATCCCACTCATCATTAATGTATTACAGTTTATTGCACATGCAACTACTGAACGGACGCTATGGTTTTCAATATAAAAGTCTCCAACAACAACAATAATAATAATTTAAGAATAATTTGTGTTTATTTCTTTATCTTTTAATTTTAAATTAAATCATTGCTAACCAGAGTACCATATTATTGCTGGGACTTTGGAAAATCCCAGTAAGTAAGTAGGTAGGTAGGAAATAAACAAACAAACAGATATGTTGAATGTTAAGAGTAAATAATTAATCGCATTTATTTGTTTGTTCGTTTGGAGTGAACACCCACAGTCAATCCGTTTCGATGGAAATCCAATGTAATTAGTTAAAAACTGTTTCAGTGTCGTTGTCCATGAGGGTGTACCTGCTTTTTATGTACCCTACTGCCAAGTTTAATAACTCGTCTGGAACAATGAATTTTATAGGCTACAATTGAATTGACTTTTATTATGAAACCAACAGTTTTGACCTTTTGCTGCGCTTCGCTGCGTGTCTCGCTTCACAGTATTGGGGGCTTTTATCAGTGTGAATTCAGATTCCAGGTTTGTCAGACATTCATCTTTATATGATGTTATTTGAACAGTTCCGTTTCTTAATTTGACATAAAGTGATGTATGAATATAGGGCTGACTCCTTTTCGTTTTAAAGTTTTACTTAGAGCTGATTTGCCTAATTTATCTAGAATTACAGATTGGCTAACTAGCCTCAAGCTACATTGTTGTGAAATTAATCGCTGCTTTATTTAACGTTAGTTACAAACGTTCTTTGCCCGAAACGGAAATAATTCGGTTTTGAGTCGTTTTGAAGAGGAAAAGGAAGCAGTATTTCCGCACAGTCAGATTTGAGGAAGCTCTTGTGCTGTGTGCGGTTAAATCAAATACCACAGTAATACCATGAATACAAGATACACTAAAGTCATCTGTGATTTTTAAAGTACCATGGGAGTGTTATCTCAATACCATGGTATCTGAAAATAGTAGTCGGTGTACATATCAAAGTACAGATAACATCCCTGTACCCTGCTATCACCACAGACGTGGTTTCTATTTACATACACTACTGTGCAAAAGTCTTAGGCCACTAGTATTTTCACCAACAAAAAATGGTTTTAAGTCAGTATTTCTATCTTTTTCTGTAGTGTGTCAGTAGGAAATAGCAGTTTACATTTCCAAACATTCATTTTGCCATTAATTGTAATAATCCAGTGAGATTTTTGTCTGCTCCACACAGAGATCTGATCTGATCATCATCCAGTCTGTCTGAATGACATGAAGAAACAGAACAAACTGAGACAGACTCAATCCAGAAGAACTGTGGAGAACAATGTCTTCAAGAAACCTACCTGCAAAGCTCCTGAAAAACTATGCGCAAGTGCACATGGGGCAAAAGCTGTTTTAAATGCATAGTGTGCTCACACCAAATGTTGATTTAATTTAGTTAATAGAAGTTAATTGATAAATAAAATCTATTTATGGCATTATTTCTGAAAGCATCCTCACTTTACAGCAAGTGCCTAAAACTTTTCACAGTACTGTAGCTTTGCAGGTAGGTCTCTTGAAGCATCTTGGAGACGTTGCTACAGTTCTTCTGGATTTAGTCTGTCTCAGTTTGTTCTGTTTCTTCATGTCATTCCAGACAGACTGGATGATGATCAGATCAGATCTCTGTGTGGAGCACTGGCTGTTTCAGACTCCTTGTGCAAACAAAAATCTCACTGGATTATTACAATTAATGGCAAAATAAATGTTTGGAAATGTAAACTGATACTTCCTGCTGACACACTACAGCAAAAAATAGAAATAACTGACTTAAAACCATTTTTTGTTGGTGAAAATACTTGTGGCCTAAGACTTATGCACAGTACTGTATATCATAAACCTTCATATTATGTACTGAAAGTTCTTCTTTCTGAATGTAAATAGTTTTAAACTCAAAGAACTGACCAGAGATGTGCATTCAGCTCAATCATGAACTTTACATGATTTCTGTTGTTTTGGGATCTCAGTCTGATCCAGAGGTCCTGCTGTTTCTATGATCCCTGGGTCTCTTCACAGCATCAATGGCTGATCGTGTGGAAAATGCTGTCAATAATGTGGTAAGTAATGTGATTTATATTGTGGCATGTATTATGATTATGTGGTTCTGTTTTATGCACAGTGATGTAGTTCTCTTAATGTACATAAGTAACATTTTATATGGTAGATTATTTCTTTTTAATAGTTATTTGGCCAATTTTGATCGTCTTGTTGCCTTGTTCCTTTGATATTTACTGTTATTTGTAGTGCTAACTAGCGTAGCTGTGAGGTTGTTTAAGAGCGAGGCAGTGCCGCACCCGTGTGCTTGGCAGCGTCAGGTGGAGCGCGTCAGATGGAGGTATTTATCAGTGTTTGTAGCTGGAGGCTTATCTCAAGCGTTCTGTCAGCGATCACAGCTGGAAAACTCTGGCGCTCGCTCAGTGTTTTCATTTCCTTGTTATGTGGATGATGGGATGGTGCAGTACTTTGACACTTGGGTTTGCTCTTGTACATTGCTGTTCGTTCACTTTTTTTTTTTTTCTTTGATTGTACAGATAACATTGTTAGTTTGCTGGATGTTAATTTCCTTTTCCACAGGTTCATGGGCATAAATCTTCAAAAGGCACTTACTAGCAGGAAAACCGTTCAGATATTTATGGTGTTGATAATACTTAAAGACTTCAAGCATCTGTTTACAACTAAACATTTTTAAGATTTTAATTTGCCCAAAATCATCCCCTAGATTGTAATTGATAGTGTTCTGTTTCTTTATTATCGTTCTATAGGTTTATAGCTGTGTTCTTTTGCACTTTAATCAGTTTGAAGCATTTATTGACTTTACACAATTTTATTGTTTTTATAGTGTATTGTTTTATTGTATTTAAATGTAGAGGGTCACGCTTCAGTTTGAAGTTTATATTGTGTACTGTTATAAAGGTTCCAGCAATTATCGTGATATGAAAATTTGATACATAGTGTAAGTGTGCCTATGTAAAAACATTTATAATGTTAGAAAAGATTTCTGTTTCAAATAAATGCAGTTCTTTTGAACTTTCTATTCGTCAGAGAATCCTGAAAAATAAAATGTATCACAGTTTCCACAAAAATATGAAGCAGCATAGCTGTTTTCAACATTGCTAATAATCAGAAATGTTTCTTGAGAAGCAGATCAGCATATTAGAATGATTTCTGAAGATCATGTGACACTGAAGACTAAAAATTTTGATTTGATCACAGCAAAAAATGACATTTTAACAGATATTCACATAGAAAACAGCTGTTTTAAATTGTAATAATATTTCACAATTTTTACTCTATTTTTGATTGAATAAATGCAGCCTTAGTGAGCAGAAGAGACTTCTTTAAAAGCAGCAACAACAACAAACTTACCGACCCCAAACTTGTGAACAGTAGTGCAAATTCCATTAATTATCATCATTATTTATCATTTTTATTGCTATTTTATATCATTCTATTAATGAAGTTTCTAAATGAAACCTATGACAAAAAAAAATTCCAGTCCAGTAAAATGTGCATAATTGTCAAAGTTATTACATCAGAAGACAGGAAAAAAGTCACATAATGGCAGATCTCATTTAAAAATAGTCAAATAGAAAAGTTATTTTAAATTGTATTAATATTTCACAACTTGACTTTGTTTTACTGTATTTTTAATTTGGTGGTGGTTGAGGAGATCCCCCCTCACAATGTAAAGCGCTATATAAATGTAAGGAATTATTATTATTATTATTATTATTATTAATCAAATAAATTCAAGCTCACTGAACAGAAGAGACTTACAGACCTCAAACTTTTGAACACTAGTCCAAAACACAAGACGACACACATTGACTCTTGATTTTCTCTGTGCAGTCAAATGACGGGACGGAGGTCAGCCGGCACACTGAGACGACTCCCGGGCGTAACGAGGTGGAGCTGAACGGGCAGCCGCCCACCGCACGGCCCCCGCAGGTGCTCACTGACAGCGAGGAGGACGAGGATGAGGAGCTGACTCTCAAATACGGAGCCAAGCATGTGATCATGCTATTCATTCCCGTCACGCTGTGTATGGTGGTGGTGGTGGCCACGATCAAATCGGTCAGTTTCTACACGCAAAAGGACGGCCAGCAGCTGTGAGTATCAGATTGTAAAGAGCGTTTTTATTGGAGTTGGGTTTCAGCTCTACTAGGGCTGTCACGATATTAGATTTTTCATATCACGGTTATTGTGGCCAAAATAATTCACAATATCGATATATCGCGATATCTGTAGAAGGTATATCTATATATACCTGGGGGGAGGGGGTCTCAGTCAAATGATTTTTTACTTTGTTTATTGAGTTTTTCTTTTTCACCCAACGAACATAAAGATACTGATAAACACAGGGCACGAGACTCTGGCTTTCTCTGTCTTCTTTGGAGCTCCTATGAAATAACAAGAGAGAAAATACTGTCAAGTTCAGCAGTACGATGAAAAAATATTAATGGTAACACTTTGCAATAAGGTGTCATTTGTTAACATTAATGTATTAACTATGAACGAACAATGAACAATGGATTTATTACACAATTTATTACTCTTTGTTAATATTAGTTAATAAAAATACAGTCATTCATTGTTCATGTTAGTTCACAGTGCGCTGATGTTTACAAACACATCTTGTGATTTTAATAATGCATTAGTAAATGCTGAAATTAACATGAACTAAGATTAATAAATGCTGGAAGTATTGTTCATTCTTAGTTCATGATTACTAATGTAATGAACTAATGTTAACTAATGAACCTTATTGTAAAGTGTTGCCATATTAACATCTAAACTGATACTTTAACCTGTTAACTTGTGTACCCGTATTTTAAGCTCTTTAACCTATAGTTGCGCCGGCGCCACTGAAGCCATGCAGTAAGAGCGCTGCTAATTCAGTTTTAATGTGCGTCTAGAACGACCGCAGATGAGGCATTAACAGCATGGCACTGCCACCAGCTTAACATTTTACAGAGTTTAATGTAGCAATGTCGTCGCTCAGTTTTTCAAGATCAGTTTTAATCGTGCAGCTGTTAATAGATTTGAACAAAGAAATAAAATGCTTCTACGCACAGGCCGTATTGATTGCAAATACAAAAATAAGACGAGTAAAGAAAACGCGGTACTTATTAAAATAATCACCCCTTATTTAAATATATGAACACAGAAAACCTCTGTTAACAGGTTAATGTAACATTTCCCATTCTATGACTAATAAAATAATCGCAACTTACTCTGTATGACTGAACACGGCTCTTCTCGGAGTAGCTGCGTGCGCTGTCGTCTTCGTGTCAGCGTTAAGGCGCAATACTGCCACCTGGAGGTCAGCCAGGTACTGGCGCTGGAGTGTTTACGTGTCGTATTATCATAAGGGTCCTGTTCGTTTTAAATATTGCGGTTATCGCCAATACCGGTATATCGTCACACACTAAATTAACACGATATCGATACTCGATGCTTTGAATATCACAGTTATCGTCAGTACCGGTATATCGGGACACCCCTAAGCTCTACCCTACAGGCTGCTTGACAGAATTAGTTTGTTCATGCCTTCATATCAGGAAATGTAAATACTAACCAGCAGAGTCTATGATGCAAGAAATATCACAGTTCAGCTCTCAATCACCTGGAACAGGAGAATCACAGAGTGTCACTCTGAATATAAAAGCTTCAGTTTTACTCTAGATTATAGTTAGGGTTATTATGGTAAACTAAAACCATGAAAAAGTTGCCTGATATAAAATAAATATTAACTGAAATAAAATAAAACAACTTTTATTTCAGCATTATTTCAAATTTCACTTAGTTTACCTTTAAGTACTAATAAAAACATACAAAAACCATTAAAAAATTTAAATAATTTAAATGTATAATCAGAAGAAGAACGTCAAAAAAATACTAAAACTTTAAAGTGCAAATATGAAATCTAATTCAAAATATTAACAAAAACTATAATAGTAAATAATACAAATAAAAGTTTAACAAAATCTTAACAACACCAAGTATTAACCGACTGTGCATCAGTCATCTTGCACCTTTGTGCTGCAGATGTGAAAGATTCCTCAAGTCATACAGCTTGAGATAATCATAAGTGATCAGACTTGTGGTTTTTGCTTGGCTGATGATAAACACCAGAATATCATAGAGACTTTCCGGTGGGCTCTTTTGACTTTGAGGCTCTTACAGCACTGTGGCAAACGCTCTAGTAACCACAATGCACTAAAAAACCACTCTGAACACATTAGCAACATCCTGCCAACCACACACAACTACAGTCATGATGCTGGAAAACAGCGCTCTGTAGCTATTTCTAAAGAACATATTTTCATCAGCAAACTTTCATCATCTAAATGATCTGTGTGTCAGGATTATATGAGTAAGGAATGGATTGAGGCTGGCCAGTGTGTCCAGTGATGCAGTTGCAGTGACTGTCCTCTAGATAGTGCTAAAGCTTCACTGACCCCCTCATCACTGGATTAACTGTTGCTTTGTCCTCTTACATGCTAACTACACTACACCTGTAGTTCCCTCCAGACCATTACCTTTTACTCTGTATGATAACTTGATCATTTTCACATCAGTTTTTATCAAGTAACTTTAGCTCTTTTATGAAGTCATGTTTTGCATTGTAAAATTATTTTGCATAATATGTACATACACACACACATTTTTCCCCCATCGTTTCAGTAAAAATAGTTGAGGTGTGAAATTTGCTTGTCATCACAGGGTTATTATCATTAACTAAACCAAAACCATTAAAAACCATTTTCGTTTCTTGAAATAAAATAAACATGAACTGAAATAAAATAAAATACTTTTTTATTACTGCTATCTGCTAATGCAGCATTTCTCACTTTTGTGTAGTTTAAGTTGAAGTACTAAACTTAATAAAAAACTTTAAGGGCATAAAAAAACCCTCTATGCAACAAAATTACTAAAACTTTAAAATTAAAATGGAAAAAATTACAATATCAAAATAAAATCTAATTCAAAATATGAACAAAATTATAATAGTATATTAATGTTATTAAAATAACACAGTTTCTCCTAAAATATCATTTAATTACATATGTTCATAATTTTCTATGTATCGTAAGAGTTACCAGATTGTAAAAGTTCGTTGAGTTCATGTTGAGTTTAATTTTCTGTGTTTGAATTGAAGGTTTTAATGTTGAAAGAGCAGTATTGGTTTTATATTTGAACTGTTGAAATATAATGAGGTGCGTCTCTTGGCAGGATCTACACTCCGTTCCGTGAGGACACAGAGACGGTGGGTCAGCGCGCGCTCAACTCCATGCTCAACGCCACCATCATGATCAGTGTGATTGTGGTCATGACCCTGGTGCTGGTGGTGCTCTACAAGTACAGATGCTATAAGGTCTGTTCACTCTACTCTCTGTAAGACACTCCTGATGTGGCCGGCTCACACACTCTTCTTGCACTCGAGTTCCAGGTTCATTTTTGTTTGTTTGTTTTTGCAGGTGATTCAAGGCTGGCTGTTTTTCTCCAACCTTCTCCTCCTCTTCTTTTTCTCCTTCATTTATTTGGGGTGAGTTCTGTTTTTTTGTCCTAGTGTTGCTGCTTTTGGGCTGTAAATAATAGGGGGAAAAGTGATATAGGGACTATTATTAACGACCCTGTGAAACTGCAGTTTTTTTGTCCTCACAGTGTTATTTTAGTACCACAGAGAAGTAGTATTTATTTTTATATTTTTAGTCATTTTTGGTGTGTTTGTATTATTTTTATAATTTTTTCAGTTTAGTTATATCATTATATGTAATAAATATTTCAATCAATTTTTAAATTTGAATCAAATTAAGTGCTTCATGTTGAACTAAATGAAAATGAGAAATGTTGCTTTGGCAGCTGTCTTTTTTGGTATTATATTTATTTTAGCTAATGTTTATTTTATTTCAAGTAACAAATGACTCTTAATTTTCAGTTGATTCTTATGAAAAGATTTATAAATAAGTGAGACCAGATTTAGCTTTATATTTTAGGATTTATCAAAGACACACTTTAAAAAACTTTCTTTTTTTTCCATTAACTTTATTTGTTGTTTTATATAATTTATTTACTTTTTAAATTTTTCACTTGTTTCTTGCCATTAATATAGCTGTGGTAGCTAGCATTGCACTAAATTATAAATAAGCAATAATTTGATTATAATCAAAAAGAATTAATATTATTATTATTAATAATTTTGTACAAATATTTTTCATTTTATTTTAGTTAGTTTTAGTTAACTATAATAATATAGTCTTTGTTGATGTGTTTTGGCTAGAAATGGGTATTTGCGATGAAGAGAGCATTTGAATGGAGTTTTAAATGATGTTATTGAAGAATAATCAAGGAGTAAAATGCGATCGAGATTTATCTGATGATCGTGCCTGATGATGATGTTATGAAAGCATTGCTTCTGATAACAGCCACACACATGTTTCTTCACCGCAGGGAAGTGTTCAAGACGTACAACGTGGCGATGGACTACTTCACGTTAGCGTTGATCATCTGGAACTTCGGTGTGGTGGGGATGATCTGTATCCACTGGAAGGGGCCGCTGCGGCTCCAGCAGGCCTATCTGATCATGATCAGCGCGCTCATGGCCCTGGTCTTCATCAAGTACCTGCCGGAGTGGACCGCCTGGCTCATCCTCGCTGCTATCTCTGTCTACGGTCAGTCACTGAAGATGAGTTTATTCGCCTCATCTGGGTTATTTATAGTTATATAACTGGCGTAAAGTAGGATAGGGCTACAAATGGTCTCAAGGCTAAACTGCTAATAATTCCTGCTTTTATCTTTCTTGCTCTTCTGTAGATCTGTTAGCCGTGTTGTGCCCGAAAGGACCTCTGCGTATCCTGGTGGAAACGGCTCAAGAGAGGAATGAACCCATCTTCCCTGCTCTCATCTACTCCTGTAAGAAAAACCTCTCAGCACTTCTGTCTTCTCAGCCTGTGGAGCATTGAATTC